>BGPR01022817.1:0-18839 GCA_013235015.1 Araneus ventricosus | reverse complement strand
GTGGCAAAGTATGATCGGATCAAAAGATCGTTTTCAGAGAAAAGAACTGGATGATGAACTGGAAATGTTCCAAGTGGAGGGTTGTATTGGGTCGATATCGATGAAAATAGCTGGATGAACAGGATTTACTTTCTTCGAAACGGGAACAAAAATAAATGATGGGGCAATAATTCAGTCACTTTATTGATTGCAATGATGGCATTGAGCGGAGAAGGGCAAAAGATGAAACAAAGAAAAAGACGTTTTTTATTAAAAAAAAAAGAATTTCGTGAGGATTAAAAACAATTTTATTTCACCTAAGCATGAATTTTTTTTATCATCCTTTCTATTTGGATGGAAATATTGTTCGCAGTGATTACATCTGCTGGGTGATCTCTGATAATTTTGTAACTAGCTTGACATTTAAAGTGTTAGCAGTTTCTCGCAGCTTTGAGTATTGATTTCCAAATCTGGAAATAAGTGAAGCCTAAAACATTATCGTGTTTCGGACCAGAGTTTTGAATTTCATTACATCTTTTGAGATACCTTACCTTATTTTCAGGTACGATGCGTTCGAATAAAACGTTATTTGTAAGCACTGTGCGATCGAATAGAACGTTATTTGCAGGTATTGAATAAAACTTTATTTGTATGTATTACACAGGCAGATGAAACGTTAATTGTAGATACAGTAGTAACGGATAAAATGTTATTTACAGGTATTTTCCATTCTGTTATCTTATACATTCGCGTTTTCTTGATGACACTACACTATTTTAATTATTTCAGAATTTTATTATCAATTAATCGATTAACTTATTTTATGTCGGCATCTGCTTATGAATTTAAGAAGAAATTGTTAAAAAATTTATATTTATAATAATGAATTCTAAATTAAAAACTAAAATGTAGAAAATAATTAAAATAAAAAATACTTTTTAGTACACTAATGAAACAGTGTTTTAATTTTTTTAAAACAGTTTTTATTCTTTTCTTAATTTAGAACACTTGTAAATTGGAGAGATGGAATTTACATTAGGAGTTATTTTACATTTATCGGATAATATACCATGTTTGGAAAAAGGAATAAAATCTAGTGAAAAATTTATTTTTGCATTGGTTTTAGGAAAATATCATCTGAAACTTAAAACTATCCAAAATATTAGTCTTGAGGCAAAAAGGAGGGAGGAAAAAAGTGTTTAGGAATATGTAAGAAAAATGTGCAAAGAGTTTTTGGAAGTTCTTAATTTTCTAGGTTTAAAAATCAATCGATTAAGGTGATACTAAAATGATGAGATAATTAGAAGACGGTAATAATGGCGAGTGAAAACACTCGGAGAAAAAGTTTGTCACGCAGGACCGTACCCCGGAACATTGAATCGCAAGGTGAAACAGGGGTTTTTCTTATTTCAACTGTCATTTATATCGTAGTTCGGAATTTTAAACATTACTGAATTTTGTATTGAGGGGAAGGTTTGGAAAAATTTATTTGCAAGTTTTTGATTCAACCCTTTTTTTTTAGAAGAACTCATGTCGCTGACTTGAACTATTTTGACTTTGACCTGAACGTACTCTGGCTCTCATAAGCCATCTCCTTCATTTCTAACTGATCATTTCATCCAAAGTTTCATTATATTGTGAACTCTACGTCTTGAACTCATTTTTTGCGAGAAAAAGCTCTTTTACACCACAACGAATATAGTAACAGACTATTCGTATGAAGTTATGCCTAACATTGCTGAGGCTTCCGGTTTTGTTTGGTAAGGTAAATGCTCCAGTAGTGGGCCACTTAAGGGTATTTCCTCAATTATCATCTAAACTTTTGAGAAGTTTCGCTAATCTGTATTTTTTTATGGTTGTTCAAACTTTTATCTAAAATAATAATCACCTGAAATATCAAAATAATTGTAATATAATTTTTTAAAAATTAAAAACTTAGATCACTCCTATGCACCAGAAGTGGGCATAGCAAACTTTTGATGTACCAGTAGTGGGCATACCAAAAGTGGGCCACCCAGATTTGTCGATTGTGCCAAAGAAAAAAGAATAAAATCATTATATATAGTAATAATAACAATACATTAACATTATACACTATAAAAAATACAATAAAAATGACTTGATATAGGTGAAATCTTTTATTTATAGATTCTAGTCACATGAGATTTACATTTCTTTCTCTAGCAGCCAATTTTTTATTAAAGGTATATGCCAATTATCGATCTTTCATTTTAAGTTCTGTTTGGGGCATTATGGATATTAAATCTTGATATTTTATGTTGAATAAATCTTTTTTTTTCTTTTATCATCTTGCCTCTGCAGCCAGAAAAGAGCCCTTTTAAATGATGATGGAATATTTTTCAGTGGTCCAGTAATGCGATAGTTATTATTGTCTGCCTTGTTACAGAACCCAACTAATTCTTGAATATCAGTCTTTCCCTCAACAGTACTATAAAATATTTATTATTTAAGTAATTGGTCAGAATGTTCCATTAGTGTACCAGTAGTGGGCCATCAGTGTATCCGAAGTGGGCCATGTGGCCCACTACTGGTTCTGATAAAAATAAAACAAATCTAATTAAATAAAAAGACTTTACAAGATATAACCTTCTTATTAAACATCACAAAACCTGTCTATTTGAGAGAAAGCATGTGCTCCAGTACTGGCCTCCCTAGGTCCACTACTGGAGCATTTAGTAAAACACTGATCCCAAAGTGGGCCACCCTTCACTATCCATAAATTATCAATATTATTTTATTTAAAGATAGTTTATAATACATTCATCATATAATCAAATAATATCAATAACAATTCATTTTAAAAACAAATAGAATGCATGTTAAAAGATAGTTGAATGAAGAGTTACCTCTTAAGGAAATCACTAAGAATAAGCTAAAAATGCTTCTCTCAGAGACCAACTTCAGCAATAAACTTTCTAGCTCCTAACTAAACAGGAAATAAAGGCTGTGCCTTTGGTATTTAGTTAATAAGGGTTTCAGCCTACCAGAGGCAGATCTCTTATTTCATTGGAATGTTGGAATTTCTTGTTTTTCAACTTAAAAACTCAAGTGGCCCACTACTGGTACGTGGTCCACTACTGGAGCACTTACCTTAACAGACGTTGCCATCGACAAAAGAGAAATTAACCCTCTTTTCCCGCCCTAGAGTTATATATATATATATATGAGGTTGTACGCGAATGTATGTCGTGGTTACACGAGCTTTCTCAGAATGGCGAAAAGTGTAAAATGAGTAAATGCCTAGAATTAACTTGTGAATCTGTTATTTACTGACGTTTGCGATTCTTTTTTTTTTTTTGATAACTGCTGAAGGCGCGTGCACCGCGTAAGGAATTCGAAGTCCTGCTCTTAAGTAAACCAGCGGGAGTGGTCTGCCCTAAACTTTCTCGTATATCCCTAACAAAGATGTCCTTCCCCCGCACCTTCGCGCGGATAAAAAATTACGAATTTTTTGTACGCACAGAACACCAATAATTTCCTTCAGCAATTACCAAAGGCAAAAGAGAGTGGGTAGAATTTGCAGTGATCCAAGACAGAACGTATCGGTCGGACCTTTTTTTCCCTACGTCGTTGAATGATGAAGACGGCGAAAATGCAATTTGAACGCCTTTTTTTAACCGATTGACGCAAAAATTGGACACAAATCTACAATTAAGGTTCGAAGGCCACATGCAAAATTTCATTTATCTGAGTAATTTTGTTAAGAAGTTATGACGTTCAAAAGTATGCGATTATACAGACCGACAGACAGTCAACCCTCTGACGGATTTGGCCCACAATTTGCTACGGACTTGCATTTCTGATGACAAAAATGTGTACCAAATTTTATTCATCTAGCTATTTAAGTTTTTGAGTTGTAGAGTTCACATGAACGCGGACAGACAAGACTTCCCGTGGACGGATTTTGACCAAAATTTGATGAAATCTACAAATTATCTGTAAAGATCGCATACCAAATTTCCTCCCCGTAACTCTAATAGTTTTCGAGTTATCGTGTTCACAGACAGACAGACAGACAGACAGACCTAATTCCAAAATTTTGTTTCTTGGACTCGGGGAGGTCTAAAACGTGGAGATTCGTCAAAAATCTCGAGTTGGAATTTTTTGACGATTACAATACTTTCTCTCGGTATACTTCTTATGCGAGAAAGTAAAAGGTGTAAAAAAAAAGAGAGAAAAAAATGAGATTGTAAATTCGGAATCGTCCTCCTGCATCTTTCACTTTTTGTCCCATTTCCGCTGTTCTCGCACTTAAAAGAGGGATTATTGTTTTCTTCTGTCCACGCTCCGCTGCGCTTGAAAAACCGGTGTTGCTTTCCTGAGTGGTTTGCATGAAAATGCACCCACAATAACAGTTTTCTTTTATTTTTTCGAATCAAAGTGTCTAAAATCACTCAAAAATGTGACTCAATTGCGATACTTAGGTCTGTGCTAATAGTTTTAAAGTTTTTTTCAAGCGAATCATTTACTTTTCCGGGGTTATTTTCAGTAGGACCTCGGGAATCCGAACTCATTGGGGCTGGCCTCTGTTCGGATTATCCAGGAAATCCGGTAAAATACTCTCGATATACCAAATGCAGTAGAGTGTTGACTCGGGGTGCTGTGTGAGGGCGTACGGAAAGAGCTCGCGGCGATTCGCACGGTGCAGTGGGAAACAAGTTGAGGGTGAAAAGAAGATACTCGAGTTTGTTTCTACTCATTGAGGTGCTGCATTCATTCTTAACCCTTTGAGTACTGAATTATCTGAAGATTTTTATGCCCATGGGACGGATTTAATTTGTCGCTATATGGATTAATATGTAAAAGTAATACATTTTATTTGGAATATACTTATATTGGTGATATAAATACATTTTTGAAACGGCATTTTTGTTACAAAATATAAATATTTATATAGAGCAAGAACCAACTTAAAGTCTAATAATTTTGTACCGTGTGGTATTTTTCAAAACATGTCGGTAAACGCAAAGGTACCTGGCATTGTTTGCTTTGCCAAGTGGTTTCTTTTCTTATTTTATGTTTATAACATGCGCGACACCGTTTTGCAGGGTGTTTCTTTCAGTCCGTTGCCGGAATAGTCTCCGGAAAAATGTGCCCAATTTTTCGCTTGCAAACGATGTGGCGCATCGCTACTTGTAGGACGCCCACGGATATTATAATTTGGCAGGACCAGTTGATCCAATAATTCTTCTTAAATTCAGATGTCGAGTCTCACTCGTCCACCGTAACTTCACCCAAGTGAGCAGATGACGAGTCTCACTTGTCAAATGTACCCAATGGGTTAAAGACCCATTCGAATACTTCTTTTAAGTTAGGAGTAAACATTAGCGTTGTTTTTTATTCGTAATCGTTTTTTCCCCCATATTTTTCAGTAAAAAGTTTTCAAGCAATTTAAAAAAAGTTGTTCGGATTATCCGGAATTTCGGATTAACGGGGTTCGACTGTATTTTGAAATGTTGAATGTTAAGACAGTAGGAGAGTAGATCGATGATGATTTGCGGTTGTCGAAGCACTTGTAGCTGGTCATTGGATCCGATGCCATCTCTGTCTCGCGCATTTGCTTTCTTTTTATGCGATATTTCACATTTCTCTAATTGTTCTTCTATTCTTTAATCGGTCCCCCCGCCCCTGAAAAATGCGCCTGTTCCTATTTATGTCGTGTGTGTTTTTATTTATTCTCGTTAAAGAAGGGTTGCGACGGCAGCTTCAACTTCCTTCATTTTCCTATACCGAAGAATACAGGGCGCTTCCGAAACATGTGCACACGCTATAAATAATTACATAAACAATCACTAACACGCATGGAAGGTTCACAATTCAAATTAATTTATAGAAATGTAGAATTTTGTCAGTGACCGGATGTGTCCGAACTGTTGGCCGTTACTGTCCATGCGATTGAGTCGCAAAACGGCACTATGCACGAAAAGTGCATTTGGTCATTTGCAGCTGGCCTTGAGCCATAAACACGATGCTTCCGTATCCGATTTCAATCCATTGTCAGACGGGGACGGTCATTTGCCGAGTGTCTGTCACGACGTCGAGTTTTTGAGCCATTATTTATGAAAAAGTGCTGTTTAATGTGAAAAGTTGCCATTTTTTAAAAAATGAAAAAAATGATTGTATTCATTAATTAGAATCGTGGAAGTTCTGATCGACAAAATTCTGCTTTTTTTATTTATTAATTTGGGTAATGAAACCTTGATGTATGTTTTTGCCTCCTGCTCGCTAAAGCTTGCCAACCCCCGAAAGCTTCCCACATGTTTAGTATACAGACTCACTCCAGTTGCAATTTAGTCGAGAAAGGTACAGCATTCTTCTCTAGGTAGTGTTTTTTTTTAAACTCAGAAAATGTGATTAATCGAGAGGATGAAATCGCCCATTTCTCAACCTTTTCTCTAAAAAGCTTTATTCATTAGCTTAATCGAAATTGCAAGACATAAACTTATTTTTTTTTCAAACTATTTAACTTTTTTAAACAAACGTGGTCTCAAAAAAAAAAAAAAAAAACGTTATCTCAGACTTTCCGCAGATGTAAAAAAACAAAATTTGCGAGGTGTTGCCAAAAGACGATTACCAAATTGGGCCCGATTTTGCGTCCACATAAGCGTTTTATATATATAGATGTAATAGTTATTCAGAGTTGTGTTTATTTTTCTGAAATACCCCGTATTCGTGACGCAAAGTGATATTGTAATCGTCAACCCATTTTACCTCGAGATTTCGATGACTCTTCACGATTTAGGCTTCCAGTCCTGAAATATCATTTTTAGAATTCTGCCAGAACTCGAATATAAGGCTGCATGTTAATGGACGAAGTTTGCTGTGAGGTCATTGCATCGGTAGTGTAGATTTATGTCAAATTTTGGACGAAATCTGTCTGGACGCACTTGCGCACGTGAATACGATAACTCAAACAGCGGGAGTGGTCTCCCCTAAATTTTCTCCTATACTCCCGCAAAAAAGTGCCGTTTCCCCTTCCCCCGCGTGGCTAAAAAAATTCGAACCTATTGTTACCCAGATTCCAATGACTATCAGAAGGTTTTTCATTATGGTGATTGAAAAATATCTAGGCAAAGAATGAAATTCAAAGAGATGCGCAACGATTTTCCTCTCTTACCGGCTCAAGGACAAACTGACGTAATTCGCTACTCCGTAATGAAATTCCTCTCCGTTCTTCCAGTACGCATGCGTGTGGAGATGACGGATTCTCTTCAAAAGTAAATTATACGGACCGACAGACAGTCAACCCTTTGACGGATTTGGCTCAAAATTTTATACGGACCTACATTCATGACGATAAAACTGTGTATAAGATTTTATCCATCTGGCTTTTCAAGTTTTTTGAGTTATAGCGTTCGCATGACCTCGAACATACAGACAGACAGACTTCCCGTGGACTGATTTTGTGCAAAATATGATAGAAACCTACAAATTATGTGTCAAGTTCACATACCAAATTTCATTCCTTTGGCTCTAATAGTTTTCGAGTTATCGTGTTCACAGACAGACATGATTCCCAAATTGTGTTTTTCGGACTCAGGGAGGTCTAAAACGTGGAGATTCGTCAACATCTCGTGTTCGAATTTTTTGACGATTACAATACTTTCCCTTTGTATACTTCGTATACGAGAAAGTGAAAATGTGTTTTCCGGACGTGCAGATTCATGAACATCTCGCGTAGGAAGAGAGCGTTAAGGAATGGCGTCAGAAGCCTGATTCCGTCATCTGACTGCAGGCTCTCCTGCGCTGTGGCATGAAGTCGTGTCCTTTTTCTGACTACGAGAAACTCGGTGGATTTCAAAATCGGCGCGGCGTGCTTGACGTGTGTCGCGTGATAGCATGCATTGACCCACTTCCACTTTTGATTTCTGTTGCGTGGTACTGTGGCTTACTTACGCTTGCACCACCCCGAACTCGGAGCCACAGCTATGGGCTGGGTGTGAAACTTTATTCAGAAGAACAAGAAGGAAAAAAAACTTAGATAACTTAACAAAGAAAATATTACACCGAAATATCATAGAGCAAATGACATAACATATTAATGCAATGAAACCCACGAAAATTACAACGAAATAAATCTATACTTATAAAAGGCAATGTTTGCGTGTGTGTGTTTGTCTGCGATGTCGAGACGAATCTGTCGCACTTACAGCCATGAAAATTGGCACACAGGTAGTCGTAATGGTGACTGAATTCGTCTCTCGTCCTTTGCTTGCAGTATAATAATTTTCACGTTGCAATTTTTTAATATTGTTTATCGCGAAAAAAAAAAAGGGGGGGAAAATCAATTTTGTGTATCCTTTTTTTTTGATTTTGTTCTCGAAACTTTTTCATGTCATTGTGGGCGTTTTTTGAAATTTTGTTGAAGTCCTGATTCCACGGGCAACGCCGTGCGCGTACTGCTAGTAGGATATAAGACAACTAACAACATAATTGTTCGCGCCAACTACTAGTTTGGCTCCTTTTCTATCTCATAGCAACCCTTTGACGCCGCCATCTTGCACCTCTGTCGGAGTTGGACGCAGGGTTTCCATATTGGCCTTTTTAAGGTCAAATTATGAAAATTTTGCCTTTTTTCAAAGCCCTTGGCCTTAGGAATTTTCATTTGGCCTTAAATTCAATTTTGGCCTTATTTTCGTTAATGACTTTTCGAACAATTATTAATTACTTTTTCTATTGTTTTTTAATGAATTTTTGATATTACACATTTCAAATGATATTTAATGAAATAGCCCCTGAATAGGACAAGGATAAATTGAATTTCTTTCATTTAAATTTTAGTCTAATAATAGAGCATTGAACATATGGCTATCGAGTGGGGCTCGTTTTCATGAAGAATAGCCTTTTTTTGTAACATCAAATAATGTTTACAGCCAATTTGTCAAATTTGGCCTTATTTTTAAGAAAGTTTGGTCTCATTTTGCCATTTTGATCTGGCAACCCTGGTTGGACGTTGTTTGGTTTTCATGCGTGCATGTGGTATGAGCGTCGCAGCTCGCCCATGCATTTTCACATCATGTTTTCTATTAGATATTGAAACGCGTGTCTATTCCACCAGATGAGTAACGCACGGATAATGTGTAACATCATTTTCTACTTATTCGAGATTATTATCAGTGTTTCGCAACGCATTCACTTCATGTGTGGCACCATGTTCAATTTTATTACTGTTGTTCGCAACCGGTTCTTGCATGAGCATGCTCAACTTATGCCAACGGGCAGCATCTATTGGAATTAAATCTGTATATATTGTAAATAAATTACATATTTTAAATAATCGATACAGCCCGCTCAATTCGTCGAAATATAACGCAAACAATAATATAAATGCGACAATAGCATAATATAAAATTAATGATAATAACATTCAACTACATTTATAAATACATTTAATACAAAATAACAAGAGAATACATTATAATAAATAATACAAGCAGATACATTATAATATTGTTACAAAGCTATAAAGTTGTTTCCTTGAGATGCTAATCTTGGCGACAAACTTGGCGATTTGGCGACCTTTGCGACAAATTTGGCGACCATTTTGGCGACAGAAGAAATTTTGTAGAAGGACCTCGAACTTTCAACCTATTTCTACTGGCTTTATGAACTTTCTGGAGATTACGTCACTTCCTACGTAAAGAAGTCACTTCCTGTTGAAATAGTATAAAAGCAAGCTCTCAAGCCAAGAAGAGCGAGTTGGATTTTGATCTGCAAGCAAGCTGGTGAGCTAACAAGAAACCTTTGAGCGCTGTGTTGAGATTTAATGGTAATCTCTGCTGTGAATTTTTACAAGTGCTGTTTTAATACTTGTGCTACGTTTCTTTTCCTAGAAGATTTGTAAAAATAAAGAGCTTTATTCTTTTTAAATCCTGCTTATTGGATTGCATTCACGTACATCCACAAGACAATTTTGTTACAATATTATTATAGAATATCTCTACTTTGTGTAAAATCCTATTAAGAGAAAAGAAATTATAGAATTCCACGCTTTAAAAAAATATAGTGCGACTATTTTGTACTCGAATCAGCATTCTCTCTCTCTCACACATTTTCTCGTAACATCAACGCCTTTTCTTATGCGGACAGTTCGACGCTTTGGCGCCCATAAAATAATTTTTATGCGAAAATCGATCGAGGCTCCCCAAAACCTCAGTCGGGAAAAAGTCATCGGTTGCATATTTCGAACAACTCCAGATTTATTATTTCTTTTTCGGTATTTTCAGGGTGATATAATTTGTGCTCTCGTTTGATTCACTCGAACATATTCAAATTAAAACAAAATATCTTTTAAATTGCAGAACATTATACAGTAGAACCCCTGAAATCCGAAATTCCAGATAATCCGAACACCTTTCTTTGATTCTCTGATAACTTTTTACATTTACTGCAAAATGAAGGGAAAATAACAATTACGAATCGGATACTGTTTGTTTTTAACTTAAAAGAAGTATTCGAATTGGTCTTTAAGAATGAATACAGCGCCTTAAAGAGTAGGAACAAACTCGGATATCTTCTTTTTGTTAGGCACAGGAAGCGAGTTTGCCAATATCACTTGCTAGTCTCGTAAAGTAGAGACGGGCAGCTTGAGTAACTCTAGTTATGAAGAGCTGCTGGATAATGAGCTGAAAGCGTCCTGGCTTATTGCATGCAGTGGAATTTCTATGAGATGGAGCATTTTAGAAATGACGAATCGTATAAGTTAAAAAGACATTGATTTAGACGACCACATTTAAGAACATATTTACTGATCACATTTCCATTCAACAAGGTTGATACTCGTCCTACATCTTATAGGTACAGTAACAGCTTACATGGCACTGAAGTCTCTCCGAGGAGAGAATGCTTGGAGGACCTACACACCGTACTTCTTTCTAAAATGACATAGTAGAGACAAGCATATATACTCTGCTAATAATCAGATCTACATATCAGCTGCGGGAATCGAATAGACAACGTCATACGATTCCGATTAAATAGCTGCTAATATGGATGTCAAGTGAAGTGACTGTCTCAAAGAAATGACGTAATGATCTTAAAGAAAGGATGCTTCGAATCTTAGAGTAAAGGTACGAGAGACAATTTAGAAAAGATGCAAGCTTTGCAGCTTAAAATGCAGAATTTCTTAACACTTTTCACCCTCAACTTGTTTGCCACAGTACCCCTGTGAATCGTCGCGTGCTCTTAATGCACGCCTCCACAAAGCACCCAGAGTCCATACTTTACTGCATTTGGCATATCGAGAGTAGTTCACGGAATCCGAACAGGGGTCAGCCCCAATGAGTTTTTAGGATTTTTTTTCATGTTTTCAAATTCGGTTGCAAAACACTGGGGCCCCCCCCCCTCAATTGTCTGACTGACTCACAAGTCAACCGCCCTTTCAAACCTTGTATTCGAGTAGTTAGAATTTTTTTTTTTTTAAATCATATAATTGTTTTTGTCTGTTTGTTTGAAATTATATTTAAAACGCGAGACACAGAAATAAACTCCCTCGAGGATGACCTGCAACTGAATGTTTTGTTACTTAAAAACTTCTTTGTGTGCATGAAAAGACATTCAATGAAAAATATGTCTGGTTATGGAAGTTGGGAGAGGGGAAAGGGGGATCCGGAAGCTCGTATTGCCTAGAAGACCTTAATCCGGCCCTTGTGCAGTTATTTTGTATTAGCCGCCTTCGGCGACCTGCTTGTTCGCCAGGAATATAGTTTTATTTGAATCTCTTGTGTATAATTTGTTAATCATGGTTCCCTTAAGGTATCCGACTGTGTTCGGAAACATTTTTTTTTGAAAAATAACTTGTATATATTTTTTAATGTTATTTTTCAACTACATATATTTTCAAACTATGAAAATATTACAAAATTAGTCTCAAAATAATACTTTTTTAAAAAAACTGAGAAATTTGAAAAAAATGACTAAAATATTTGCCTTACACTGACAGCCACAGACAAAATCATATTCTAAATATACATAAATCCTTGTAGGAGTACATTTTTATGACAGTTATCTGTGTTATGCTCTAAAATATTTCTTGTACTTCAAAATAGTTTCGAGATATAGCTGAACATAGTTACTAAACTGGTAATTTTTCATAAAAACTGCTTTTCGTTTATATTTAAGCGCTTAAAAATAATACTTGATTTTAAAATTTACCTTAGTTTTTAGAGAAAAACATCGAACATATTACAGAAAACAATCTCAGAAAGTTTCGTATCAATACTCGAATAACATTTTGAGAAATCATCGTTACGGTCGACAGTTTTCCTCAAAAATATTATTTCTCAGAAAACGCATTTAAAGTTTTCATGCAGCATAAAATAATGCTTACAGTTTGATAATAAAACAGCTGTAACTCCATTTGTAATTCACGTAGAGTAAAAAGTGAGACAGTTTTAGAAAGCTGGTGAAACTGGCTACAAAATTAAGTCATAAAAAGTTTTTTTTTGATAATTTCATCAAAAACGACAATTTTAAAGCAGTCGGACACCTTAACAAAGTAATTTCAAATTGTGATAGACATTTAACCCGTGTTCTTTCAGTGCCCTTGCACTTGTTCATGAACGTCCCTCATGGAGTCAAGTGACTGGCTGTGACATGTAACATCCAACTGCACACTGTCGGCATCAACTTCCCTCTCTTATTCCTCTTGCAAAATCTGCATTTCGTTATAACTTTAAAATGCGATGCACATTTTACGTCCAGCAGCATTTTAGCTTGATGAAAATATGATTAAGATATTACTTTAGCCTTCCACAATGATAAAGAAACACGCAAATAAATATTTGTTTAAACAACGAAAACGGTTTGAATTGTGTTGCAACGATGAAAAGTATTGTTGTAAATTATGCCAAAAATATTTTTCAAATTTATTAATATTAGAGAAAGATTGTACGGCAACTTAATTGATGTCATTGAAAAGGTAATTTTTTGCGCTTTCAGATGGCCTAAAAGTGATTTTGCTGGTGTAATATTTTCTTAATTTATTAAGAAAAAACGCATGCATTTTGCTTAATTTTTAGTTAATTAAAATTTCAAAAAAGGGGCTCCGAGGTGCACATTCCCATCCTCTAAAGTATGTTTGTGCCAAATTTCGTAGCTTTCAGTGGTCTACCCTGTGGAACGCCAACACACACACGTTCTCTTTTATTATTAGTAGAGATGCAAGATCTAAAATACTTCCCGCATAATGTGTTTCGTAACAGATTTTGGCTTATCTTTTTATGTATAGATTTGACGTAAATAACTTTTACGTGTTATCGGTCAAAAGAATGAACTAGTGAAGTGACTGAAATTTTTGTTTTTCCCATTCTGGTTCCGAATTCGAAGATAAGTTTCTCTCGCGATTTCATCAGCAAACAGATGTCTCTCCTGATACACCGGGTTAAAAATAAGACTGATTACCGCGCTCTTGCTGGAAGGTGAGCAGTTTGCCAACCTCTCCTGATAAGATCTGCCGGCTCAAAATATCAGCCGACGTCGAAGTTATTTTTGCGGGGGCAAAATTCATTCACGGCTCTGCTCCTAGCTCGCGAAATGTGTTTTTAAAACATGCAGTGGACGTGGATAGGATTCTCATTTTTAATTCATCGCCTTCTGTTTTCAATTACAGTAGAGCGCCGTTTGTACGTTTCGCATTTATACGTCGTTTCATCAGAGTCCCGATTCATTCGGATTCATTGTAATTTATTTATTTAAAGAAAAGCGCACTACAGAGAAAACTCCGTTTACAGAGTGCTGACAAACACACAAAGAACAAAAGTCACAATGAATAAATAAAAAAATAAAAAACCAGCGGGAGTGGTCTCCCCTAAACTTTCTCGTATACTTCTCGAAAAAGGTGCTGCTTCCCCTCCCCCCGCGTGGATAAAAAAATTCGAACCTATTGTAACCCAGGATCCAATGACTATCAGAAAATATTTAGGTAAACAATCAAATTCGAAGAGATGCGTTCCGATTAAATGCATACCGATTTCTACTCTTTCTTCGCTCAAGGACAATCCTTCCGCGTGCACAGATTGCTACCAAGCACGCACGCGCATTGAGAATCGGATGAAAAAAAAGTGGCAAGCAGGAGTCAATAAATATCGTGCACAGAAGATTGCTTCCAGTACGCATGCGCGTGGAGAAAGCGGATTCTCTTCAAAAGTAAATTATACAGACCGACAGACAGTCAACCCTTTGACGGATTTGGCCCAAAATTTTATACGGACCTACATTCATGATGATAAAACTGTGTACAAAATTTTATCTATCTAGCTATTCAAGTTTTTGAGTTATAGTGTTCGCATGACCGCGGACAGACAGACGGACTTCCCGTGGACGGATTTTGTCCAAAATTTGATAGAAACCTACAAATTATGTTTAAAGACCACATACCAAATTTCATCTGTTTATCTCTAATAGTTTCCAAGTTATCGTGTTCACAGACAGACACACAGACAGACATAATTCCCAAATTGTATTTTTCGGACTCAGGGAGGTCTAAAACGTGGAGATTCGTCAAAATCTCGAGTTCGAATTTTCTGACGATTACAATACTTTCTCTTTGTGTACTTCGTATACGAGAAAGTAAAAAATATGCCTTAAAAAGCAAAAAGTAGACCACAGAGAATACATAAAATCATAAAACTTATGCAAACGTATATATAATTAAAAACGAAAACACCTAATCCCAAAACTTTAAGACACACTATGACACCAAAAGCCGTATTTTTTTTTAAATTTAAAGTTCATTTCCAAAAAGCAAGGGTCAAAAAGTCAAAACACGCGAACATCTAGTCTAATAAAAAGCACACCAGGAGTTTAAAAGTTTAAAAACATAAATACACACTTGAGATTTAAAAAAAAAAAAATGCAACACTTAAGATAAAAATAAATCAAACACGGCGCCAAAAAACTGGTCGAATACATAAGAACACGGAAAATCAAATAGCGTAAAAATCTAAAATGTCGTAGAAAGGCAAAATAAAACGTATCGCGTATTTAAGAGACGCAAACATTTCGACTTAAAAGCACTTAGAGACATATTAAAAATGTCAAGTTCATCAGAGAACGTGTTAAAAATTGTATAAAACCTATATAACGAGAACCCGTTAATATAATTACATTCTGAATCTAAATTTGGAAAGGAACTCTGATTTCTTAAAAATCTAGCGTGCACAGCGAAATCTATTGACCTCATTATATCATTACAATCAATTGAACCATTAATGACTTTGTAAAAGAAAAGAACGCAAGAAATGATAAAATGCGTCGTCTTCCCTCGTTCTCAGTTGTGAAAATTTCCTCCTTTTCAGTCCGCGAACTGTGATGAAGACTTTGAAATGATTCGCAATTGATGAATTAATTGAAGACAAATTGTCTGGTGCTAATTTAAGCGACGATGATGAAGTTGTTCCACCTTTCCTTAAAGACGCGATGGACGGCATTCAAAAACTTCTTTCGTCAAAAGAATAGCGAAAGAAACATTCAATGAACATAATTCGATTCATAATGATATATACTTAATACTCGCAGACAATCAGCACGTCAGGCGACTTTTAAAGATTTGTTTTAACTTGCATGCACATAAATAGTTTATAATTAGGACTCAAGATATCCAATAAAGATACTATTTTTCTCACTTCTATGATACATGTTTAATTTTAAATTCTAATTACTGATTTCCATACTGCGTAGTATAATGAAAGTGCTATCTTAAGAAACTTTAAAAAAATGCTATTAAATGAATTTGCATTAGATTCACAATAATCAAACTTAATTAGTAAAATTTCGATGATACGTCTTCTCATTTATACGTTGTTTTACGTCAGTCGCATGAAAGACGTATAAACGGTGCTTTACTATACCTTAATGACTATCTGGCAAATCTTGTCTTCTTCCTCTGTTTAAAAAACCGAATTCGGATGAGTTTTATGAAACGCGTTCTACGGAACTTGTTTAGAATTCTATTTGTGCACAGGGTTGTTAGAATTAAAGTTCGCTATTCAGAACCGCTTCCAACGCTCTAAACGAAGCAAAATTTCTCTAGGAGATGCGCTCTGTAAAATAAATAAATATATATATAAAAAGTTTCGTCCAGCTATTTGAAGATTTCTGCGATCTATTTCTAGAACTATCTGAATTAGCGAATTTAATTTTAATAACAATGGAACGAACTTTCTTTTTTCCCCCTCCCTCCTCGGTTTTCAGAGAGCGCATCCCTTGTACTACATATGCGAGAAATTGTGTTTCCTTTGGAGCCGTAGAACCCTACGAACGCGCTGACTTTAATTCTGGCATCCTTGCGCGTGTTTTAGTTCTTTCTCTAAAGATGCTTCGTTTCTTTCTTCCGCGGTCTTTGTTTGTATGTCCGGAGATGCGCGGTTACTGCGCAACTGCAATTTAAAATGTTTCATATGCACAGGGGTGTAGTGCAGCCAGAACGCTGTTCCGGAACTGCTCATTTATTTATTTTTTACGAGAAATAAATAAGAAAAAATTGTTGAAAACTTCTTAAAACAACGCGATTTTTGTCACCCAGGGTAGAGTGCTCCGGCACTGTTCAATTTGCAACTACTCCACTGTACATGCAGCAAATTTCAAACACAAAGCTAATTTTTCCCCCTATGTTGTAAATCCTTCGAGTTCGTGTCATTTTGCGTAAACAAATTATTAATAGTAATATATTATAAATAGTTCTTTTATATTAAGTCCCTCAAATTGTTAACCAAAAATTCGGTCCATTCTATACATCAATTTAGTTTTGGAGCTCAGAAGACTCGAAAAAATAAGGTCACGAGTCCCCCCTTTAAAGTTTGTGGATAGTGACGGAATCCGGGGGGGGGGGGGGGGGCAGGCGCTATGGGGCTGTACCCTCTGCCAGAGCTAAACTAGAATTCTTGATTTCATTTAAAAGCACTGCAGCTGTTTAATCTCCCTTAAAAAAATAACGTGGCAAAATTGCTTCCCGGTTTCACAGCCTCGAAAATTTACCCACTCGTACTTGTAGCGTTGACGCGGTCGATGGCATTTTTTGGCTGGTTGTTTCATTATAAGCTTTGATTCAACTTGAGTGTCGTGTCCTCACATCTTGAGATCGGTTTCTTACCCGCTTCCAATCGAGCTACGGCTTTGAAATTTAGTACAGTGGTGGGTTTCCGGTGACAATTCAATATTATTCAAAAAAAAAAAAAAAATTGCAATCTATACCTATTTTAATCTTAACAAAATGATATTAAAATTTCAGCCCTATATTTGGGCGATAAAGTTTGGAAGGTGGTAACCTCACGTTACGTAAGGTTGTAACAACGCCCGGCGCTGCACCGATGAATGACGTAACTCGTGTTTCTACGCGTCTTGGGTTTACTTTCTATTGGAATTCACCACCAACCAGAAGTAGATTTTTTTTTTTACTTCGTGTGCGCCAAACGTGTCGCACTCAAAGCAAAAAGAAAAAGTTGTGTAGATCGATTCTCTTTTTTTCTATTGTAGTGTTGATAATAATTGTAAGTTATCACGTAATATATTACGGATTTGTATTTTAGAAAGTTAATGTCATTAAATCATTTAAAAATTGTAATTGTACATATGCATATAATAATTTTAATGTGTTTTATATTGGAGAATTCAATAATTGAATTTGGTATATAGCACCTTTTATTTTGTGTATATTTCCTTAAACAAATGGAATATTCCTAGACAGGGGTGGCGCCAGAGGGAAGGCCAGGACACCCCCATCGGGGATGCTGTGGCCCCCCCCCCGGTCGGGGAAAAGTTTTGTACGGGGTATTCAACTGTAGTTGATAAATAATAATCTGGCAAAATTTTGAGACCAATTTAATACCCTCCGCCCCCCCCCCCGTACAGCAGGTCATGGCCCCTTGTCGGGCAAACTCTAGCGCCATTCCTGTTCCTAGAAGATAAAGGCGCCACACTTTTATTCGAACCACGCATTTTATTGTAATCAGAAAAATTATCTTACTTTTGAGTTCATTTTGACGAAATTCAAAATGTGTAAACGTATTTTCTAATTTAAAGCGCATTTTGAATAAAATCTTATACCGTTAATTTTTTTAAAATTTATTGTGTTTTTTATTAAATTATCGAAATTATTGTAGTGTTCTTTATGATTCTTATTGTCAGGTGAGGGAAGTCTATAAAGTTAAGGTGTTTTGGTTTACATAAGCCATGAGGTTTGAGATTCGTCACGACGGTGCAAAAGCTTTTATGGCCTCAGCCCCCCGACCCAGGATTCGCCACTGTTGTGGAGGGTGTGCGGCAGGGAGGCAACTGCGAAAATTGGCTCGTTTATTGGCAGCTCGAGTGGCCAGCTTTTGTTGATGCAATCGCATTGGAATCCGTTTCGAGCCAACCCGCTCCATTGTCACCGACCCCTTTCGGTTACTTTCAGGCGAACGGTGCCTGAAAGTGAAGAAGTGGACCACCTGCGATTGGCCACAACTCTCCCGCCTTCGCATTGTCTTCGAGGCTTAGCTCTGGGTCATCGGTTCGAGGTGAAGGAACGCGCAATCAGATTCCTATCTGAGCCGGTCTTTCGGCGAATGCATATTGCGATCTTAAACGTTTTGAAATTCGCATTTGTCCCCGTTCTACATGGATCAGTGGCGCAATTGAATGCCTTTGTTTGAAGGCAATTGCAGGAGGCGCTGGTTTTTGTTGAAAGCGACAGTGGCGTAGCGAGAGTAAGTGGCGCCCGTGTCATAATAAGATTTTTCGCCCCCTCCTCTCGTCATCATCAGTGACTCGCTGCATGTAAGCGGCGTCCCGGGGGCGGTATTTGGTACTTTTCCGTTAGCCGGGCGCAAGCGAAAAATCGCCAAATAATGTAGAATTCCGCC
>BGPR01022816.1:0-24918 GCA_013235015.1 Araneus ventricosus | reverse complement strand
TAGACCCGAGAGAAACAGTTCCGCGGGAGGCGCATATTAACGCATCCTTACATAGTAGGAAATGAGGGCGCTTCTCATTGGCTCTCAGCGTCACGTGACTTGCCTTGCTTCTAAATGACGTCGTAAAACTAAACATTACTTATAGATGCTGAAGCTTCGTCCTTTATCTGCTTTTATGCTAAAAATGTATTCATTACTTTCTTCAGAAACATCAAAATAATCATAATTAGGAAGGTAGTTTTGTTTTCTCCATAATGCGACATCAGAAAACCAAATGATAATTAAAACTTCGTCGAAGCTCGGTGCTATGACGTCATAAAGAAGCAAGCCAGGTCACGTGATGCCGAGAGCCAATGAGAAGCGACCTCATTCCCTACTATGTAGGATCCGTAAATATGGCATATTTACGGATTCTACATAATAGGGAATGAGATTGTATCTCATTGGCTCTCAGCGCCACGTGACTTGCCTTGCTTCTGAATGACGTCGTGAAACTAAACTGTACTTGCCATTGCTGAAGGTTCGTCCTCTACTTGTTTTATTCTAAAAATGTATTCATCATTATCTTGAGAAACACCCAAATAATCACAATTAGAAGGTAGTTTTGATTTCTCCATGATGCGACAGCTGAAGAACAAAATAACAACTAAAATCCCGCGTAAGCGCGGTGCTAATGACGATATTAAGAAGCAAGCCAAGTCACGTGACGCTGAGAGCCAATGAGAAGAGACCTCGTTCCCTACTCTGTAGGATCCGTAAATATTCGCCGGAGAAGAGAGGAAGACGCCATTGAGTATGGTGGCCACGAATTTCATTAATGAAAATGAATAAAAGAATTCGATCATGATAAATTCATTTTTTACGAATAAAAGTAGATTAAATAGGGGTTTTCTTATAAAAAACAAAATTTTGCTCTGCTCTTTTACTCTACGGAGTTTTAATAAAGAATATTTCTATAAAACATCGCAAATGTTGAGTTTATCGTTACGTGTTTTAATGAAAAGAGCAACATTAATTAAACCAAAATTTCATTACTCATTTTCATTCGTTTATTGTTGAAAACCATCTGAAATGCACTGAAATATCTTTCACGAAATACTGATGTTAAAAGTGATATCAAAATGAGATGAATAATTTCTAAAGTTGAACGTTTCGCAATTTAAATGCTACTCTTGAAGCATCTACAAAATTCAAGCATTTTGGAGGATTCATAGAAAGTGGCCCAAGCCCATGAGATTCTTTTCTGAGAAAACAGCTCTCAAAGTGGGCCAGCTACATCCCAGATAGCAAAGAAAGCTTGTCTAAAAGGTTTTGGAAACCTTGTCGTCGGCAAGGGTAGAGGGTTGTCACAAAGGTTTCCATGACAAGGGTCCAACCTTTCGGCAAGGTAGCGGAAAGGTTCGCTAGTCAACAAAAAACAAGGTTTTCTGTAAGGTTTTTAGTAAGATTTCGCCAAGCTTTTTTAGGTTTTTCAAGAGGTTGTTAAGAGCCCTCCTTTGGCGGACACAATAGAACCCCCTCGAAGACGTGCTCCTATAGAGTGGCCCAACCCCAAATTTTTCACGCCCCTTCAAGACCGTACTCCTGCAGAGGGGTCCAATCTCCTTTTTTATCCCCCTTCTTCTGACGTCATCTTAGTCCTACTTAGAGTTATCTGGAATGTCAATTAATTAGATCAATTAAAGGAATCTTAATTAATCAAAGCTTAATTATTAATTCCAATTAATATGATTAATCTAATTTTTATTTGAACTTGTTCGATTTTTTGTAGATGTGACAACACTTCAAATTCCTCCAGGCCGGGGATCGAACCCGCATTCATAGAGTTGTTGGGCAGGCGCATTAACCATTATACCGGAAGGGGCTAAACACGATGGGATAGATGGTTCATGAAAAGCTTTCCTACGTCAATTTTGCGGGAATGGTTTCCGAAACGGTTTGAGCGCAAATGTTTTCGCGGACAGCCTATGGAAAGTGAAATGGCAACCTTCTTTGCCTTTGCTATCTGGGATTTAACTCGTTGAAGCATGGTGGGATATTTTTTGAACCACTCTGAATGGAGCATATTTTAAGCATTCTTGTAGGATAGCGCTTATTATAAAAACCGTATAACAGCAAAAATGCACAGATTAATTTTTAGGAGTTGAAATAAATTCATAACAATATTTTTCAGCTTCCTAAAGCGCTCAATCAATCCTTACACTCACACGTATGCAATTATGCATTTTATTATTTTTCGTGCCCCAAAAAGTTAAAATAACAATGAACTTCTTGCACCCTGGTAGATGCAAGTTAAACTATGGATTTTAATTATTATCACACAGAAAATACCATATTTCCACACTACCATGGCACTTTTAGTGTAAAATAGGCAAAACGTGGACTTGGTCCACTTTAACTCGGACCACTCCACTAGTAATGAACGTGTAAACATTTTAATTCTTCTGGTATAAATATTAATACAGGGAATTTTTAATTTTGGAAGAGTTAAAAATACAAAAATAATAACAGACAACGGTAAGAAGTAAGAATCCGGTGGATGACTTCATCAGAGGCCATTCATCCATGAAGATTCAAAACTAGAATAGGTTTTCTGTAGAGGAGAAAGACTTTAAGGTCTGAATTTAATATCCTCTAAGGTCTGAACCTATTCCGGAATATCTTGGAAAGAAAAACTTTTATCCACAAAGTAGAAATTAAAAACAGTCTTTTAAACAAAGTATGAAAAGAAGGGCTTAAAATCTTACCTCTTATAAAAGTTGTGGAAAAGAAAGGACGCCGTTGCAAAATAAACTTAATAAACAGGTGCGCGCACCTATCTCCATCTAGTGAGGGATACAATAACCAAAAACTTGATAATTTTTTTCTTATATTTTTTTGTCTTTTTAAATATTCAATCCTTAATTCTTCTGGAACGACTTCTTGATTCTTGAATTGTATCTCTGAGAGATACGAGGTTTAGGGATTTTTAACAACAAAGACTGTTATCCCCTAATTCAAAAAAATATTTATTCCGAAATTCGTTTCAATCTGCTTAAAAAATTAAGTAAAATTGCCATTAGTAGATGGACTAGAAAAATTGCCGATCCAATTGGGTCAGGATAATAAAAAAAATGGCGTCCTCCTAGAATGGCGGCCATATTCTTTTTTCTCTGGAACGACTTCTGAATGAGATCCTACCATTGATTTTGCTGATTAAATTGAACAATTATTTCTCTTTGTTGGAAATAGCAAAATTTTTTTGTAAGAGTCCGAACACTGATGATCTAGATGAAATTTGTTTGAATCATAGTACTAAGTATTCTCATTATTCTATCACTGTTATGATTATACATTTATAAACGCATTTTATCTCAATACTAAAACCGTCCGATGGGTGGACGGTAAATGTAGTTCAACAAGCTGGATAATGGAAAATAACGCTTTATTCCATGACTATTCGAGAATTCGTGTTTTCGAGAATATTTATTTAGACGAATATTCGAGAAAATACGAAGGACAGTAATGAGAAAAACAACACTTACACAAAATAGCAACTGTGTTGGAATTCAAATGAACTGGTTCAGTCACTGAATGAAAGCATCTCCGCAAGCGGAGAAAGAATCACTACCAACAGCACTATCAATAGCCTCAGCGTCCAACAGCTGAATGCGACCAAACCCAAAGAGATGAACGGTCTATTCTGGTACCCTGTCATTGGGAGCGTTTCGCCTGACCGTGGGATGTTAATGCCTTCTTTCTCGACCTGGGAGAGAAGAGTCTGATTCTCGCACCATCGTTTCAATTATTTTACGCTAGAAGTGACGTATTCCTGCTGCAAGGCAGCAACCGTTGGACTGATATAGCTTTTTTTTGTGGTTTTAAGGATTCTGCATCCAGTGCGAGTTTTGAATCGCTGAACTATGTAGAAGGTACATTTGTTTCCCAATTGAAATTATGGTAGGATTATTTTGGAAAATATCTTATGGGAAAGTTCACTGCATCTTCAAAAAAAGACACCAAGGGTAAGAGGTGGGAAGATTTCCTGAACTTCCTGCTCTATAAGATGAATTATAATGCATCTTCCTTGTTTCATAATTCATTGCTATAAATGCATTTATTTTTTACAACAGATACATTTATAATAATATTATACATTTATAGAACATAAATTGCAGTCTTTTTTCAATATATTGATGTAATTTTACCAGTTTTTTAGAGAGAGGAAAAGTAATAAACTTTTTTCCGTGCCAATTATTTTAAAATAAATAAATCTTATAAATTAATAATACAAACCATTTGTTTACTTTTCCAATTACATAAGAAAATAAAACATGAAAAAAAGTTATTAAATTCAGCAAGTTTTCACAACATTAAAAAAATTACAACTTTATCAAGGAACAAGAAAAATTCTTTTATTGTCAGATTTTGTAATTACTATGTAAATATTTGACAAATTTCTTTGAATTAAAACCCAAATAAAAAAAATTGTAATGATATATACGGGATGAGGAAAGTTATTCCAAACTCAATGTTAAAAATATTGTTAAAATGTTACCCTAATTTAATTTCATAAGAAAATATTAACTAATTAAATCTTTAAATGTAATTGATCTTAGCTAATTATCAACTATCATTATTGACTATCTTGATGGAGTAGTAAAAGATTTAACTACTGTTAAAGATTCAATTACTTTAGATTGTCGTATTAAATTATTAGATTAAATTATTTAAATTCGATAAAGGATTTAACTACTTTTTAAAAAATCCAAAGTAATTGATGAATTCTTCAGATTGGTCAAATGGATTACATTTATCCCGATACACCCTTTCAAAACACTATTAACGTCTTAGCGAATAGCGTTTACGCCAGGTACAGAGCTGGCGAGAAATTGGAGTCCTTTTCTCGACCGAGCGAGATCCCAACCGGTTGGAAAAACGGGTTCGAGAATCGCACGATTTGGTAACCGGCGGAAAGAGTGACGTCTCCCAATCCAACCGGGGTACCAGAATAGACCCGAAAATCTCGGATTTATATAGCCTTCCGACAAGGTGTGACGTCACATGGAATGTCTCGGTTCCTAAGAGAGACAGGACCATAATTCTTGTATTTTCTGAAACCTTCACCTCCAAGATCGGTGGTCATTTGCTTCGCATCCAATACGAATTTCTGTAAATCTCTCTTTCCTACCATAAGACTAACATGGCAGTGAAACAGTAACAATGTATTCAGTGTAAACAGAGATAATAAAGTTTACGAGAGTATCATTCTTTATTTAAAATATTTCCACAAAGCATGAAAAATTTAAGACTCTCTCAAATTCAGTACAAATGAAAATTGATTTTGCGGATTAGAATAAAATTTTCTGGGATATAAATATTCAGATAAATATTTTTTAAGTAATCATCATTTTCGAGAAAATTTGACCAATTACTGTGCTGTTGGCCAGCTAAAACTACATAACTCGTAAAAAAAAGGTGATCTAATTCTAATGTACGTGATTATAAATAAATTGAATCGAAAGTGGATGGTGCATATATTATATTTTCAAGTGGGCATTGACATGGAAATTGTGCAAAACTGTCTGATAATTTTAAATATCCAACTTTTAATGTGGATATTTAAAATTACAGACAGTTTTTCAGAATCAGAAAAATGTTTCTAACAAATATTTGTTCTCAGTTTCGAAATAATTTCTCAAAAAAGTTTCTTTTTAACTTATTAATATATTGTTAATGCTAATTGATATTATTATAAGAAAGATGAAAGTAGAATTTCAAAGTAAAAGCTTTTATTTACTTCTAACTTCTAATTAATTAAAATAATTCTAATTATAATTAACTAATTCTTATTTTTACTTATGACAACGATTGTTTTCTTCTTCTTCGGATATTATCAGCTTCACATTCGCAAGAATTTCTTGATTGCACTTGAAAATAACAGAGAATTACTGCTGATGCAATTTCGATTATCGCAGAGTTGAAATGTATAAAACAAAAGTTTGATTAATTTTTCATATTTTTTTATGATATTCTTATTTATGAACTTTTTCAATGTTCCATGATCCGCGAGTTATAAAAATACGAATCCTAAGGCGAAAAAATTATAATTTTAATATCGAAATCAGCAATAGATGGCAGCACGTGTATAAATATTTTATTATTTTGTAGTGTAATTCAAAAGGATTATTACTTATAATTTATTTTTAAAAATAAATTATTCTACGGAAATAAAATCTAAGAATAATCTCACAGCTGTAACTACAAGATTTAAATTGTATTTAACCGAGTATGATACGACAAGGGAGCACCAAAGATCAAAGCAATATTAGTACCTTTTCTTTAACTTTTAAATTAACTCAATAGATGGCAGCACATATCTAAATTATTTCATCCAGCGTTCAGAGATTTCGGTTTGTTTTCAGAAAGTGGCTTGCCGTTTCCCGATTATAACATTTTTAAAGAAATGGGCAATGGCGGTGAATCGGGGGGGGGGGGGGGGATACCCCCCCTTTTTGTCTAAAACTAGGAATTATTTGCATAGATAAAAAGCCTAAAACTAGGAATTATAGGTATACTTAAGAAGCAATAGTGTTCTTGGGAAGCTAGCAATTTTTGTAGCTAAATTTTTAAAATTTTGTTTTCTACCCCCTATACTCCTGTACTTTTAATTCTCTATAAGTTTTCGCCTCCCCCCCATTACTTTTAGCTCCCAATCGCCGCCATTGGAAATGGGTGATTTGTCTTAATGAAATTGAAGTGGAATCCTACACTACACCGAAAGTTTTATTCATTTGAATTCGTTGAGGAGCTAGGAACTGGAGAAAACATCTAACTTTAAGATGCCCATGTTGAAACCATGTTACAAAAAGAACAAAATTCACAGAAGCATAAAGTAGAGTAACTTTTTTATTGTGTCTTTTTCAGTCGCGAATCTAAGATTTGGATCGGGAGGGGGGGCTGAGGTCATAAAAATTTTGTATCTCCTTGACGAATGTCAAGCCTTATGGCATATGTAAACCAAAACACTTTAACTTTACAGACTTTATTCACCTGACAATAAGAATCATAAAAACAATACAATACTTTCTATAATTTAATAAAAAATACAATGAAATAACTAGCCAAAAAAAAAGTCTTCGATCGCGTCAACGCTACAAGTACAAGTGGAATGGCTAGAAAAGTAGGAACATTTTCGAGTCTGTCAAGCCAGAAAGCAATATTGTCACGTTTTTATTATTTTTTTTAAAAGAGAAATTAAGAGCAAACAGTTGTAGTGATTTTAAATAAAATTAAGTATTTTGATTGAGTTCGGGGCTGCAGTCTGATAGCCCCGGATTCGCCACTGGTCGGTTTTTTTTTCACCCAGAAGAGGAAGAACGAGGACATTGAGGAAAGAACACTCTTGCTGTTTTTTTTTTTTCTTTTCTCTAAATTTTTATTTCTTAAAAAAAATTCCGCTTGCTGGACTTATTTTTTATTTTACATTTTATTGCATTTTTACAACAGTTCAACGCCAGAACAAATGAAATCAGTGTTGTGATAATTTCGCATTAACTTATAAGGATAGTTAAAAATTAAACTCAGTAATAATTAACTTTTCAAGTGGTATAGTTATTAAATAGCAAGTATTAATTTGGGGAAACAAAATTCTGTAACTTTTTTAATTCCTTGTGTTTTCTTGCTTCCGCCATTACCAACTTTGATTTAGCGTACCCCCAACTAGTTCCTCGCTTATCCCCAGGGGTACGCGTACAACGGGTTGGGAACCTCTGCACTAGTATATTACTCCATAGTGAAGAAAACAACAATTCAATTTTAAAACTAAACATTTCTCAAGAAAGTGAGAAAAATCCTACCTGCATTGCATATCTCGAGCACTAATTAAACATTTCTTATTTCATACTATTTGTTCTTATAGAGGTAGGCGTTTAATCAGAAATTTTTCAATTAAAAAGTTCTTAAAATAAAAGGAAGGGAGAAATAATGATTGAGGCTGAACATTTTCGAATTTTGGAAAGTGGGAAAACGACGCATAACCGAAGCTCTGCGTCGTATAAACGAAGTACTTTATTCAACGACGAAGTTTTTAAAACGATGTTCAAATAAACAGCAAGGAATAAAATATTAAAGGGATAAGAATAAAAACAACGAGTGTTTTAGAATCTTAAAAGTTGTGGCTTTATTTTTAGATCATAAAAAAATTTTTTGAATTTTTTTTCCGAAAATCGCTTTTTTCAACCTGGTCGGATACCTTAAGGGCTTAGGTTAGCTTAAGAGTCGAATGACTCGAATTAATATCATTTGATTTAATTATTTTTGATTTTACATTTTATCGCATTTTTACAATAGTGGTAATTCAACGCTGAAACAAATGAAATCAGTGTTGTAACAATTTCGCGTTAACTTATAAGGATAGCTGAAAATTACACTCCGTAACAATCAACCATTCAAAAGGCATAATTATTAAATTAGTTATTGTCCTAGGGAAGCAAAATTCTACAAGTTTTTTAAAAAATTTCTTATATTTTCTTGTTTCCGCCATTATCAACTTTTATTTCACGTACATCAACTAGTCCTTTGCGTACCCCAACTAGCCCTTTGCGTACCCTAACTAGTACTTTGCCTACCCCAATTGGTCCTTTGCGTACCCCAACTAGTCCTTCGCGTACCCCAACTAATCGCGGGGGTATGCGTACGACAGGTTGGGAACCTGTACTGTAGAGTGAAAATTTTTTATAATTTGTTTTTACCCTTCATGTTACGATTAAACGTATTTTGTAGCATCCTTTCAATTATTGCAGCTGTTTCGGATAAAAAGAAGAACGAAGCTATAGCGGAAGAATTTCAGTTCTTCCTGGAAAGTGCAGCTTTCCTTCTGCTCTCCCACGAGAAAGCTGCGAAAAGTGAATAAATAAACAAATAAAAGCGCAAACGTCAGTTTTCCAATCTTCGGCTGATAGGACCGCCGTGTGGTAGGTAACACGACTGAAGAAGGTAATCCTTGCTTCAATTCGGGTGGAGAAAGAGCCGGAGGGAGTTGTAATTTGCTCGCAATAGGACGCCGGGTTAAAGTGTTTTGTCGTCGAAATGTTCCCACACGATGACCACTGAGGTGGGAATAAAGACTGACCTCTCGGGGGAAAAAAGATGCCTGTGGTCAGCGTTCAGTGAAAGACAAGAATTCGAAACTGAGGAGCTCTTTTCACGTCTCATAGGATGATTTGGGAGGTCCACGAAATTGCATTTTTCACACGATGTTTATAGACTGATCTACTCTCTGTAAATTCCGAGGACTGGACATAGGGTTACCATAATTTTTTTTATAGTGGAAATCCTGACACGCGGTTGAGGGGAGGGTTTGAAGGGTCTTGGGGGGAGTGAAGGTATCGTTTCCACCATCAGAAAACTTAGTCCAACCAACGAATAGAAAAAAATGGTGTAGTTTTGAAATTTGGCACAATTGTTGGAGGTTGTGTCCTAAACGACATACTAAAAGTCCCCGCCGGTGGGGGTGCGTGGGGGTACAGGGGGTTAAAGGGGGCGTTTTCAGTTTTTCTTAAATATCTCAAAAACTATGGGTTCTATCGAAAAACACTCAATTACAAAATTAAACTACATGAAATTTCCTACAAAAAAAGTCCCACTTCTTTTGTAGCATCAACAGTTTAGAAGATACAGGGGGATTTAAAAGTTAATATTTCTATAGAGGTGCACCATTGGAGCAGGTACCATTAAAGGTGCCAAAACAGAAACAAATTATGAAACTTGTGTTGTTCCGCCGCATATTTGGTTGGAGGAATTGAGTAAAGATCAGCTTTGATCTTGGTTGATTATTTGAGGAATGTTGCATATCTACGGTTATTCAAATTATGTTCATCAGCAGTTGCTTTGTACTAGGAACATCTTTTCACCGGCTTGTGAGATAGCATCTGGTGTTGATGAGAGGTTATAAAAGATGTCAGCAATGTTTTTCATCTGGCTCAGTCGATTTTTGAACAATGTAACTATAGTGCTTTGCTTTCTAGGAAATGTCTCGCCCTGTTCTACCAATGGGATGAGAACTTGCTTTCTCTAACCCACATCTGACAATATAAGTATCAGCATCCCCTGTAGCGACTCTCGTTTCAATTCCTCGTTTCATTTTCTGTGTTAGTAATTGAACATGCCAGGTCTTATTTCTTCAATGGCAAGAAAATGTTTCTGTCGAACTACGATAAACTGGTTGCGAGCTTTTAAGTTAAACTCAGCATAGCTATGTAGATTTAGATTATACTGTCTAAATAAACTGATTTGGAGCGTTAATAGAACCAAAAGACTGAGTAGAAGGGATCTCTTGGAGGGGAACAGACGTGAGGGGAGGAAGGGAGCACGACTGTTCATCAAATAGGTTTGTCGGCATTTCATCTTTTTGTCTGTAAATTTGCTACACAGCCACGACTAAACGCATTGTACTATTTTATTCCAGTTCCGCATGATTGTTCCTTGAAGGCATTCAAAACGACGTGTGTGTAAGGATTCTAATTTTTGGATTCCGTTTCAAGATGGTGACCATTTTAATCGTTCTTTAGTAGCAATAATTTTCGTCCTTAACTAATCGTAATGTACTCACGAATACAAAGTTTGTATCCAGTTTTGATCATTTTCCCTCCATAACTATAATAAATTATCCTAATGAGAATGTAAAATAGTGTTCAGTAAGAAAAATTCAGATTGTAATGCATTAAAAGCTTCTAATAGATGTAGACAAAACGACTTAATAGTCGCATCTGTGTTTAATAGATACTGAGACTAATGGAGGATTAATGGTTTCAGTGTTTTGCGAGTCAATAGCGAGTTAAATTCAGACTGTAATGCATTAAAAACTGCTAATAGATGTAGACAAAAAGACTTAATGTCGCATCTGTGTTTAATAGATACTGAGACTAATGGAGATTTAATGGTTTCAGTGTTTTGCGAGTCAATAGTGAGTTAAATTCAGACTGTAATTCTTTAAAAACTGCTAATAGACGCAGACAAAAAGACTTAATGTCGCATCTGTGTCGACTAGATACTGAGACTAATGGAGGATCAATGGTTTCATTGTTTTGCGAGTCAACAGTGATTTCATTTCCGACTGTAATTCATTAAAAACTGCTATAGATGAAGACAAAACGACTTAATGTCGCATGTGTGTTTAATAGATACTGAGACTAATGGAAGATGAATGGTTTCAGTGTTTTATGAGTTAATGGTGAGTTTGGCATCATTAAAACATTTGAGTCATTTTGGTTAAGGCGATACGTTTAATTGCCATTTTGTTAATACTGATAAAAGCAGAGATTTGTGTAGATAATTCTGCATTTAAAGGTTGTGGTTTTATTTTTTTGACGCGAGGTCTACTGTTTAAGGAACTAGTTATTTTATGTTCCTTAAACGGTGGTGATTTTGAGGTTACGCATCCCTTGGGAGAGTAAATTAGGAAAGGATGGCCCGACTAGATGCGTCTGCTGCATTTCTGAATTGATCGTCGGCACCTGTTCCTTGGGCGTTGTACGCTTGCACAAAACAATAACGATGCCAATGAATATATAATATATGCTGCAGGTGGTGAGCAGAAATAATTCTCTGTTGCTGAACAGGGTCCAAAATTCTTACGACAGAGATAAAGTTTCAATTTCAACATTTTACAGGAGAGCCAAAAGGTGTTCCAGAGCGAAGTGTGTTGTAAAGCGAGATTTATCTTTTGCTCTTTTCGACCAACTTTTTCGATATTTCACCCATCAACAGATACAGTCGAGATAATAATACGAATGCGATGCAAACATCAGAATCAGCAAAATTGGACTTACCTCTCAGATACAGATACGTTCCACCGAGAGGTTTAAATTTTTTCCCAGCAATTCCTTTATAGTTTTCGTTTTACGATTTCATTTCGCAGAATTTCTGTGTGCCGTGATACAAAACGAACAAAATAAATAAATAATTATTTTAATATGCTGTTACGAATCTATAATGTCGTTTCTCTGCAATTCTAGTCTCTTGATGGGAAAGACAGTTTTACAGAGATTCATATTGGACGCCCAGCCAATAACCACCGACTTTCGATACAAATTTGGCAAGTTTGACGACAAAATGAAGGTCTAGATAATGCAAGAATTATGGCCCATCTCCATTAGGAACCGAGAGTTAGAGAATCCTTCTAGACCACGTTCTGTCGAAAAGCTATAAATATTCGAGGTGCTGAAACGAGTGAATCTCTTTGGAGTTTTGTTCACAGTGCGAGTTGTTCACCTGTTAGAATGCTGAGCGCTATTGATAGTGTTGTCTCTGTTATTATAGTGTTATGTTGTTGATTTGTACAAGCGCTGTTCCTCCTGTGCTTCGAGTTTTCTGGATCCAGTTTTCCATTATCCAGATTGTTGGTCTGCTTTTACCGCATATCCACCGGAAAAGTTTAGCAACAATAGATGAGCGATTTAAAAGGAGTCGAGCTCTGCAATCTTGATGTGGGAGCAATCTTTGATGGATCGCGGGTTCGACATCCATTCCATTATGGAATTGATTGTATTTACTTATTATTTTTAAAAAATTGTTTTCCTCTTATTTGATATGCTATATTTTTCTGTCCCAATCTCTGATGGTTTTGGCTCTTAGTGACATCTTGCTTATTTATAGATTCCCGTTGTTTTGCTTTTACTTTGTCGCTGTGCAAACAGATAGGCTGAAGATATATTGCCCCACACGGCTTTGCACATAAGTTCTTGAATGTGTGTATTCTTGTGTTTTGTGTGCGTGTGTGCGTTTTAGTTGCACCTTTTCCAGTCTTGGTTCTTGGCACCGGCATGGACAATTTTTAATTTTCATATATTACCTATCATTATCATTCTTCCTTAATTATAAAAATCTACATACATTCTGTAAACAAGTTCCGCCCATGTTGACGTTGACTGTAAACTTTTATAAATTTAAAATAATTGCTGGCGAATTGGTTCTCTCTCCGGCGGCCTTACACCCCTTCGGGTAGGCGGGTCGCCTTGAGGTATGCCACCCATTTCAGCCGAGAAATGTCTTGTTTGCTCGTCGTGGATTCACATCGGTGTAGTGTGAGTATCGGTTGAGTAAGGCTTGGCAATCGTCTACGCCATCTGCCCATGAATCAAAATTGGGAGATTCTTCCTCAATAGCTTTAGAGTAATTTCAAAATTGGGAGTTAATCCAGCTAATTGATTAATATCTCTTATGAATATGCCTGCCAAATTCGAAAAATCGGAAGTCATACTTTTCTCATTGGACAAATGAGCTCCAAAGCAATTTCCTCTTCAAAGCTTGGAAACACTAACAACCAGTTAGTCTTAAAAAATTTCTGCCCCAAGCGCTAAAGTAATTTGGTGGCCCTAGACCGACAACTAGGAATTTGAGCGCTCTGGGCCAAAGCAATTTGGTTCCCCTAGACCACAGGTTCTCAACCTGTGGTACGCGTACCCCTAGGGGTACGCGAAGGACCAGTTGGGAGTACGCGAAATCAAAGTCGGTAATGGCGGACACAAGAAAATATAAAGGATTAAAAAAGTTACAGTATTTTGTTTTTCTTTTTCTCTTGGTTTTTCGAAGTTCGTGTGAAAAGTAAGAGTTGTGCTAGTCTCACCTACGCTCAAAATAAGAAAAACGAAGCAAAAGAAAACCTGGTAAATTATTGATATTTTGTCTTCACCAGCCCCGATTATGCATGAATCATTAGTTTGTTCTCAAAAGTTGTAGCTTCACTAGGAGCAGTGTGGTACGCTTTTTATTTTTTGTTCTTCTAGTTAAAGCTTATCGAGAACAATCCGGAATCCTCCCTTCTTGTTTGATTCTTGTTTTCACGTTTTCATTAAAAGCATGATTAAACGCAGACATCATTAATTGCTCGATTGGGATACATAATGAATAACGACTGTTCTAACAAATCAAACTTTGAGTTTTTGTGGGTGCTCAATCTGATTGGTTTGGTTTGTGGCACAAAACTGGTGTTTGCAGGCTATGCGTGCTCAATTTGAAGTGCTTATCTTTAGAGTGACTTCAGTTCGATGTTGTTTGATTTCTCGAAATGGGCAAGTGGTTGAAAACTGGAGATCGGCATCTAGAACTGAAATTCGAACCACCGATTTGGCAGCTACGGAGATAACTGTGGATCACCAAGATGATAATCATGAAGTGGAAAGGCCGACTGATTGGCCTGTTCAGGTAAGAAATAAAATTGATTTTGCTAAAAAAAATATAAAAAAACTCAAAACGTCAGTGCGCCTCCGAAGACGAGAAAATATTCTAACGACTATTTAAAATATGGATTTTCCGTCACGAGTGATGATTGTCCAAAACCACTCTGCATTGTTTGTGGAGAGATATTATAAAATGGCTGCATGAAAACATCTTTACTAATGCGCCATTTATCAGCTAATTCAACTAACACCCGATTGTTCAAATCTTTGTGTGGAGACTTGGGCAGCCTACATACTACATTAGTTTTGCACACAGAAGCGAGATGGCTTTCGCGAGGAAATGTACTCGCAGGATTGTTTGAACCGAGACACGAAGTTCATGTTTTTTGAAGACCATCCTCTTACGTTGAACTCAAAATTTTATGAAAGTGAATGGTTGCAGCAGCGTGCGTACTTATCTGACATTTTTTTCAGAAATAAATAAACTTAATTTAGGATTACAGAACCATTCCATAACCATTTTTAAGGTAACTGATAAAATCGAGTCTATGATTAAGAAGTTGAATCTTTGGGAATCCTGCATTAAACAAAACCAGTATGAAGTTTTTAAGACACTTTACAGCTTTTTATCTGAGAACGAACTAACAAAATAAGTAAAAACTAGTATAATAGCACATTTAAAAGGACTTAAGTTGTCATTCAGACAATATTTTCCGAACCGCAGTGGTGCAGATATGTGGATTTTAAATCCATTCAACGAAGCGTTTTTTCAAAAAGCTGAAAAATTAACAATTTCTGAAAAAGAAAAATTAATTGAACTTTCCACTGATTCTTCATTAGAATCTGGATTTTAAAAAAGAAATTTGATTGACTTCTGGGTAGCAGTGAAAGAAGAGTACCAAGAACTCGGTGTTAAAGCAATAAAATAGTTAATACCACGAACACAGAACTTGTGGAAAGAGCATTCTCGTTTTATACATATATTAAGAATAAATATCAAAATAAGCTGGACTCGGCTCCAGACATGAGATTACATCTGTCTTCATTTGAACCCAATTTTATCAAACCCAGCTCCGAAACAAGCTCAACGATTGCATTGAAATTTCTTGCACTTGAATAACTGATTATTACGAAGTGTAATTTTTAGCTAACCTTATAAGTTAATATGAAATTATTACAATACTGTTTTTATTTGTTTTGCCTTTTAACTAATACTATTTTAAAATTGGAATAAAATATGAAATTAAAAATAAGTCCTGAAGATGCCATTAATTCGCGTTATTTGACTCTTAAGCTTACCTAAGCCCCAGGGGTGTAGTAAAGCCGGGACGGTGTTCTGGCAGTGCTTTTTTTCCCAAGAGAAATAAATGAGAAAAAAAAATGGCGAAAACGTCCTTAAAACAGCGCGAATTTTGTCACCCAGGTTCGAGCGTTCCGGTAGTGATTATTTTGCGAGTACACCATTGCTAAGACCTTAACATTACTGATAAAAACTTCTTTGCACAGACGGATGATTCCGGGCGCCGCGCCCCCCATGACAGTAAGGGGTACGCGAAAATGAAAAGACTAATCAAGGGGCACGCGAGTGAACTAAGGTTGAGAACCCCTGCTTTATATGAATAAAGTAGCTCTATGTGAGTGAAGTAACTCTTTGTGACTAAAGTAGCTCTATGCGACTAAAGTAGCTCTATATGATTGAAGTAACTCTTTGTGTCTCTGAGATTATGTTGCTGAAGTAACTCCTTGTGACTAAATTAGCTCTATGCGCCTAAATAACTCTTTGTGACTAAAGTAACTCTTTGTGTCTCTGAGACTATGTGACTGAAGTAACTCTTTGTGTCTCTGAGACTATGTGACTGAAGTAACTCTTTGTGTCTCTGAGACTATGTGACTGAAGTAACTCTTTGTGACTAAAGTAGCTCTATACGACTAAAGTAACTCTTTGTGACTCTCAATTGATGTGACTGATTCTTGATTTTGGTTAGTTTTTCTTATTCTCAAAAGTAATATATTTATTCGTATTATTAATATTGGATACAATTTCTGTTAGTAACAATCGTATGTAAAATCGGACGATGGTACGAGAAATAGCAAACGTAATTCAACAATTCTGGAGTAATATTTAGCTTGAACGTAAGATCGATGAAAGAATTGAATAATGTACTTGGATAGTTTTATAGTTTTTAGGACTGCTCGATTTCGTCTCCGCTTCAACAAATCACTTCGCTGACTTATTTTGGCAGTTTCTAGAAGTTTCTACGAAACAAAATTTGGAAAATCCAATTAATACACCGCTCACAGCCGACTGCAGCAAGCGAATGAGGCCGCCAGACAGTTAGGTATGAGAAAGCGCGGGAAACTAGGTTGGTCACTGCCTGCGCGCGCATCGGTCGCTATGACGTCATTAAAATTCTTCGTGATTTTCGCCAACTTTGCAACTGGACTGTGACTAAACCGTCATTCCAAATTCTAAAATTCTTTTTGCAATCTTCAATGTCCACCTTTCTCTGTTAAATGAAACTAAAACCAACTCTCTATGTTATTTGGTTGCGGAGCTAGAAGCGTTTAACTTTAGCAGGAAAAGCGTCATCATTTTTTCATTTCCTCACACCCCATTAGACCACTCTGGAGGGACGTAATTTTACGTCACTAACAATCCTCAAAGCAAATACAAACTACTGTCAAAAGTGGTTCTGTCTGTTTTTGCAACGGCTGGTTGGGAGCAACAGAATTCGGAAAAGAAAGAAAAGCAATCGGACGAATAAGAGGTTTCGTATCAAAGCGGAGTGTTTCACACCAATTTAAGCACCAAATCTCCCTTAATATGCTAAAATGCTTGTATTCTATTTTGAATGTATATTTTTCTGTATACCTCTTCCTGAATAACACAACACTTACTATTTTTTTATTGGAGGGAATCGTAATACTGTTTAAAGTAAAAATGAACACATTTTTAACTATTTGCGAATTTTTATACGCAACTGGAGACATCTCGATTTTCTTCGCAAACACTTCTATTGACTTGTTGTTTCATATTTGTAGAGATGGGATTATATAATCGATTTTTCCCTCGCTTTCTGATGTGCTGGAGGGTTAAAATTTTGAATACTTGCGTAGTCTCGATGACAAAACACTATTTTAATATTTTCAGAACTTGATTATAAATTAATCAATAATTAGATTAAACTTTGATATCGCACCAGTGGCGCCAGCTGGTAGTGAGCTTGAGAAATAACAAATATCATGATTAAAATTTAAAAATAAATGAAAATGAAATAAGTATAATAAAAAATTATGCTTTTCCGTGTATTTTTAAAACGTATCTTTAAAAACATTTTAATGAAATTTATACGAACTGAGTGTTGTAAATAAAAATACGAAGCAACGTTTGGCCGCGGTGGTGTAGTGGTTAAGCCTAGGCTTCGGGGCTCGAGATTCGATTCCACTGGAGATCTGCCGTCTTTGAGGCCTGGTGCACATTAAATCATACGGAGGTGGCCGAGCATCCTCCCGCTGGTGTGGTGCGGAAGTTTGGAGAGGTGTCCTCCTCGTCATCTGACCGCGGTTCGAAATAACGAGGTCCTTCCCAAAATAGCCCTCGTGTTGCTTTAAGACGGGACATTTGTATTGTATAGCAACGGATTCGGAAACCTTCGGCCCTTTTGCGCATGCGCCGGGCGGAGATATTTTCATCAAAATAGGGGGAGTGAAGAATGGAAGGGTGATGTTTGCATTTGACTGAGCGTGATCTAACAAAGAACTCCGGAAATGCGCTCATATGACTCATTGCCTGACACCCCTTTCCGGTGTAAAATCGTGCAAAAGAGGTTGTCTCGGAATCCGTGGTCAGACTACATAGCTAAACCAAATTACGGGCTGTGCATAAATGATGTCACACTTTTTTTCAATATTTTTGCCCCCCCCCCCCTTTGTCACAAAATGTCACACTTTACCATACCCCCTCCCCCCTTGCCACATGTCACGCTATGTTACATAAACATATACTTGCAGTTCAGAAACAAAGCACTACGTTATAGATCATATATTTCCAATTTTATTTTTAAATTTTAACTATGTGTTTTAATGACATTTGTGAGTATAATAATAATAATGATTATATGTGTACTTATTTTGTTTGAAACAAGATTAAGGTTTACAGCAAAAAACATAATTATTATACAATAGTAATGAAATATTAATATAAAAGAGCAATTGAAAACAGTAGTATTTTGGAATTGGATATATTTTGCTTTAAATATTATCGTTACTTTATGAACACAAAATACTCTTAAACAGATTGAATTTTTTTAAAAAAAGTGCCTCAATAAGATCAACCTGTTTGTGCCATTGCCAGTTCTACCACTCACCCAGGTGGGGCGACGTATCTTTTGTTGGACATTTCAAGGGTGTGACAGGGGGAGGTTTTCTTCTAATGGTGAAGAATTTTTGCTGCTACCATATTCTCAGAACCTACCCAGAATGAATTTTTCGAAAAGAAAGGAATACAAGAGAGAAAAAAATCACATGAAAGTTGTTGTAGCCCGATTAAAAAAATACCCCCAAATTCTGGTCATTTCAAAATAACTTCAAAATTTAATCTGCTGATTTTAAATGTTTTCATTTTAACCAAAATGTGTGATGTCACACTTCTTGATACCCCCTCCCTCTCCCTTGTCGCAAACTGTCACAATTTCACGAATCCTCTCCCCCCTCCAAACGTGACATCATTTGTGGACGGCCCCTTAGGCTAAACCTAAGCAACGTTCTGACCTGTTTTTTCAGATGCATTTGAAGTGATAGAGACAGATTCGAAAGAAGTAGACTGAGCGAGGGCATTGGAGCAGTCGATAACACGTCTCTAAAGCTGCCATCGCACGGAGAGCTGTCGTGCGCTGTTATCATGAGCGCGAGCGCAATACCACTCAGCAGAAAAGTTTGTAGCACGTGACGCATCGAGACAACCGGTCAGACAGGATTTCGGTATCGGGGAGGGCGGGCAAACTACGTCAACGTCCAAGTCACACCCGACTGGTTTGAATTTCCGCTGCTGAAGATTTTCCGTCAGCATCGTGTGCATTTTCAAGCAGGTTGAATACAGCCCACGATTTCCGGCATCTTGCCTGACCGGTCACGTGCTACAAACTTTTTTGCTGAGTTACATTGCGCTCGTGCTGACGAAAACAGCGTAAGATAGCTCTTCGTGTGATAGCAGCTTTATAGAGCCAGGGCCGCCGAGATCTGAGATGACCATTTGTGGGGGGGGGGGCGCCCCCGGGCGGCGGGTGCCATGCCGGATGAAAACGGAAATCTCTGCAAATGAAAGTTGGCAGATGTTACGACAAAGGAAAGAGTAAACTAGTAACATGTTTACAAGAGATGTTACGAAGAAGGAAAGAGTAAATTAGTAACATGGTTGCAAGAGATGTTACGAAAAAGGAAAGAGTAAATTAATGACATGGTTACAAGAGATGTTACGGAAAAGGAAAGAGTAAATTAGTAACATGGTTGCAAGAGATGTTACGAGAAAGGAAAGAGTAAATTAGTAACATGGCTGCAAGAGACGCTTTAACCTCGATGGACGAACCTTCGCTGATGGCTTCTCTCAACAACTTCGGCAGCTGCCTCATTCCAACGAACCCAATAGTTGTCCTCAGTGGCGGCCATCTCTGTAAAGAGACCCGGGGGCAAAAAATCTTTGGGGGCCCAGAAATATTTTTTCAAAGACAAAAACAAAAGGACTGAAAATAAACTTTAAACATATTTGATGTTTTGACCTTGGAATAGACTGCTTCTGATATTTTATGGAGTTTCCTCCCTCTTTAGAGTGAGACCCGGTTACCCTACTGGAATTTGTGTTTTAGGCCCCCGCTATACCAAGCCGGGTTATGTTAATTTTCCTTTTTCAAAATTTGAAAGAAAATTTCGGCGGCTCCTCAGATCGTGGGGCCCGGGCGGCGCTTCATCGCAACTAGCAACTTCTGTGCCGAAAATTTTTCGATAACTGAAATTGCTTAGAATTTTGGGGTTAGAACAGGGTGGGCCTTTTTAAGACCAAATTATGGAAATTTGACCTTTTTGCAAAGTCCTTGGTCTTAGGAATTTTCATTCGGCCTTAAATTCATTTTTGGCCTTTTATTGACTTTATTTTTGCTTATGACTTTTAGAACGATTCTTAATATATAATTGTATTATTTTTGGAATAAACTTTTGATATGACACTTTTCAAATGGCCTACAGTGATCTGAAGTAGTTCCAGGATAAAAAAGGTTTCTGTCCCCTTTCTTCGAACTGTTTTAGTCAGAATGCCTCTAGAAGAAGCTATGCTAGTTCCTGTACAGCATATAAGAACCATTTTCTCTGTTTTTATTCGTTTCTTTTCATGGTCGAATTCTCATACGAAAACTTCAACATATTCTTCAAACTGTTTTAGTCAGAATGCCTCTAGAAGAAGCTATGCTTGTTCCTGTACAGCATGTAAGAACCATTTTCTCTGTTTTTATTCGTTTCTTTTCATGGTCGAATTCTTATACGAAAACTTCAACATATTCTTCAAACTGTTTTAGTCAGAATGCCTCTAGAAGAAGCTATGCTTGTTCCTGTACAGCATATAAGAACCATTTTCTCTGTTTTTATTCGTTTCTTTTCATGGTCGAATTCTTATACGAAAACTTCAACACAAAAGCGTGAAATATTAATATTATTATTATAAGTTGAGAGAGAGAGAGAGAGAGAGAGAAATGGAAAGAGGACATCATATTACAGATATTTTATTATAATGACATTGAAAAATAATATAGAACATTGTCATTAACAGGAGTTGATATATTTCGCTCGAACATTTCATTCTGTACCGGCAAAAATAGAATTTCTTCTTCTTTCTTTTTTCTGCAAAGGCGTGTATGCAGATGTTTAAAAAAAATTCCTTAAATTTTAGTTTAATAAGAAAGTATTATACATATGTCAATCTAGTGGGATTCCTTTTAATGAAGGGTAGTCATTTTCTTATAGCAAATAAGGGGGAAATGAATGTAATTATCAATTTTCAAATTTGGCCTTTTTTGGCCTTATTTTAAAGACGGTTTGGCCTTATTTTGCTATTTTGATCTGGCAACCCTGGGCTAGAAGGTGATTTTCAGCCCCTAAATTCGACTAAATAAACTTGTGACATCTTGTTGGAAAGCTTTCAACGATTAGATTTTCTTCTACCGTCTTTCGCCCTCACATCTCCGACTCTTACGGAATCAGAGGAGAAATGACTGAAATATCGGATATATTTTTCGCTGCGCCATTGTATCGATGCGGCGATTTTGGGACTTTGCGACCGAATGTTGCGACAACTGCTTATTTAGGAAGCGTGAGGTCTCGAGGCTCGGCGAAGCTTGTTTCTCGAGATATGGAGACACTTCTAGAAAGTTCGACCCCTCACCTCGCTAACTACGAAAAGCGGACAGCTGCTCTGAAATTTTTGTTTTAGAATTAGTAGAGGTATTCAACGTGGTGAAGCCAAGTGAGCTCTACGATCTTTTGTATAGCTCGAGCTCTATTGCTATTGAGTTATACAGGGTTTTTTGTTAAAAAAAAGTGGCGAAACTTTAAGGGTAGGTGAGGCTTACAGAAAAGAATCATATTCGAAATAGAACGTGGGGTCGGAAATGAAAAGGGGATTCACTACAGAGGGCTGTTTGTCAGTGAATCGACTGAAAGAAACGGATCTGTTTTGAAAGAGGAAAACTTTTTGTTTTTTGGTTTCTGTATCATTATTTATCCTGTTGTAGAGGTATCTGTTGTGTTTTTTCTTTTTTCCTTTTATCCTATATTCAAAGGTTGGACAAAACTTCAGGCCACATAAAGGAATAATTTTGACTAATGGTTATTCCTTTATTCAGAAAATTTTTGTCCTCTTTAGAGCTACAATGGCGTGTGGCCTCTGAGGAAAAATCTCCATTTTGGCTCTTTTCCAATTTTTCTTCCATTTTGCTTTCATTCTAATTGTATTTTTCGTTCTAATTTGCTTTTTTGTGTTTTATATTAAGGTTTTATTAATGCTTACTTTTTATAATTTTTAACTTAATTTTTGAAGTTCTAATTTTGTTTTCGTATATTCTATCAGAAGCATCTGCATATGCGCCTTTCTGTATAATGCATAAGAATTTTAATTAATTTTTAATTCAAGTTCTATTAATATTTAATTTATTTTTCGTTAAATTTTATCAATTATGACTGATACACCAGATAAAGTGTTCTACAACTCAGACTGAATGGAAGACAGACTCAGAAGCGTAACAACCCAGTTTCACGAATAGCGCGTATCGCCTCAAATGGGAAGTCCATTGAACACCTACTTTGAGTATTCCAAAGGTTTGTTATTGATACTGCGTCCTACATGCCATTATTGTATCTGTTATGACGCATACGACTTGTAATGTTGTTATTGATGCAGTTGGGTTGTTGCGCTATCGTGAATTTGTATTCCACTCAATCTTGCATTGTGAATTTCATCTGATGAATCTTTTTCTTTTATTTATTCTCTGACAAACAGCCCCCTGTAGGGAATCCCCTTTGTATTTCCGCCCCCAAGTTCTATTGCGAAAATGGATCGTTTCTGTAAGCCTCACCTACCCTTGAAGTTTCGCCACTTTTTGACGTAAACTTACGTCCCTCCATAGTGGTCTAATGGGGTGTCGGAAAGAAGAAAATGATGTCGCTTTTCCTACTAAAGTTAAACGCTTATAGCTCCACAACCAAATAACATAGAGAGTTGGTCTCAGTTTCATATAACAGAAAAAGGTAGACATTGAAGATTGCAAAAAGAATTTTAGAATTTGGAATGACGGTTTAGTCACTGTCGAGTTGCAAAGTTGGCGAAAATCACGAAGAATTTTGATGTCGTCACAGCGACCGATGCGCGCGAAGGCAGTGACCAACCTACCTTCCCACGCTTTCTCATACCTAACTGTCTGGCGGCCTTTGCCCATCGACCAAGAGTTCGATATAGATAAAGACGTACCGGTCATTATGTTGGGAGACTTCAATATAGACGCGAAGAGAAACGAGAAGGCATTTGATTATCTTAAACATCATTTTCATCTCAATATGGTTCCTACAAACTATCCAAGTACATTAGGCAATTCATTTATCGATCTTAGATTCACGCGAAATATTACACCAGAATTGTTGAATTACGTTTGCTATTTCTCGTACCATCGACCGATTTTACATACGATTATTACCAACAGAAACTGTATCCAATATTAATAACACGAATAAATATATTATATTTGAAAACAAGAATTTTTTCCGCGGGAAAAAAACCAAACCAAAATCACGAATTAGTCACATAAAATGAGAGTTACTTCAGCCACATAGTCTCAGAGTCACATAGAGCTACTTTAGTCACACTTGAGTAAGGTAAGTAAGTCTACGCCCCTCCATCCCAGCGGCCGTTTCGCAGAGACAGCCTCCCTTTGATTTTTTTTAAAAACACCCTGTGTAAGTCTGTTTCTTCACATCATCACAAGAAGCCATCACCCCGCCCTGCCTTAGCATCCGGGTACTATATGAATGGCCGGCCACCACGACTTCATAGGGCAATGTGGCCCCGCATAATAGCCCCCATTACGAGCAGCTCATGCGACGACCCCAGTTTTACCGGGTTTCGACCCGTCATCAGAGTTCGGCCCCAAGAGCCACATCACCATTACCGTACCCACCAGCGAGAACCAGCTTACTCATCCGGCAGCTTCTCATCCGTGAACTCGCCGTGCCCCCCGGCGGGATTGTTTCTTCATGTAAATTAAGGGGACACATTACCCAAAAATGGCTAGAATAACTATTTCCATTTTATTGGCTTATTTAGTTGCTCTTGTCGTTCTACTTGTCGTATCAAAATTTCAAATTCGTACCTTTAATATTTCAGATGTTATTTTGATTTGTATTTAGGACGATTAATGAAAAGCATGCGCAAATGACAACTTTAAATGGCTTTTTCTCCAAGTCGGACATTTCTGCACTTTTATATTTTCTAAAGGCTTTTATTCCTTTTTAAGATAGAGCGTTCAAATTTTTTGTACACATTTATCGTTATATACATGATAAAATTGTGCACGCAATAAGCATTGGGTTGCTTAGTTTTCTTATATGCAAGATATAAATGAGGTTCTGTTGAATTTCCTCAATTTTCACCGTATAATTCAGTAAAATATCTATATTCAAGCAAATATTAGACACACCTTAAAATCGATGCGCAGTTTTGTGTTATATATTTTAGTGAATCGACAGATAAAGTTGTAAGCAGAAATATTCAGATTTGAAAAAGTAGTAGGGATTTTAAAAAATTGATTTTTTCTTTAAAAAATTTCAATTTCATCTAAACAAGCATATCAAAATGGATTCTTGTCACCTCAAGATGAGTTTAAATTATAGTAAAGTCTCAAAACTATCAAAACTTTTGCAGTGATACTTCAAATAAAAAAAATGGCAAGAAGGTTACGTGCCCCCTTAAATCATTTTAATCCACGGTACCTGCATCCTCAGAAGCATAGGAATGCCCCGTCCCGGCCGAAGCCGTCCGGTTGATCAGATGAGGGCCGCGTGAAGTAGCCCCACCCAATATGGGGGCGAAAGTCCCTATTATCGGTATCGGTAATACCTCAACCGACTCTGCTACATTAACCCCGATTACTACCTTATTTCAAGTCATGATATGCAATCTCATTCAATTTTCAAGTGCGTTCAACTCGATACACACACACACACACAC
>BGPR01022815.1:0-24920 GCA_013235015.1 Araneus ventricosus | reverse complement strand
GTATTAAAACAACGCATCTCTTCTCATCTGGTTCCGGTAATTAATTTAAAAAAAAACTTTTTCAAGAACCCACATCATTTAGCTTCTCTTAAAGAGAAATTGAAATTCACCTCACTGAAATGCCATATCTTCCTGAATTTTAATGGTATTCATCTGGAATTTTTACGTAAGTTGCTCTACATATCTGGCTTTGAAGCTATAAAAGAAAAATTATGCTTCGTCTCGCACACGCGCAGTTAAAAATTATTTAGGCGAAGTACTCACATTTCCTCTAATATTCACATTCAAATCATATATTTACATCAAATTTTAATACAATACTTCTGCAACATATTTTCGAGTGTTCTGCTAATTTTCTATAATTATAATGAAAACTCTGCCTGTTATAAGCAAAAAACTTGCGAAAAAAGTTTTTTTTTTTTTTTAAAGAACCATTTATATTTTCCCAAATATTTGTGATATGTTTACAAAAATGCATTTAAATATTATGTACATCAAAAATAACCATTGATGAAAGTTTCATTACATTATCAGCTTTTTGTGAAACGGGATGAGTCGAAATTCCTTTCCGTCTTCATCACTTTCTGATCGCCCCCCCCCGAATTGCCCTCGTGACCAAATTTTCACTGTAAAATGTCTATGGTGCTCAATTGTGTCTCGCACGATTCTCCAGAACTTATTTCGTACCACAGTGTTCGTATTAATTGCATTTCTCGCATTTTACGAAAATGGTCTATAATTTTTGCTTACCTGTGTAGAGCTTTTTCGTTAGCGCTTTTGTCCTGGAATACGCTTGAAGAGTCACAGAAATGGATAAATCTTATTAAATCTATTTCAATGCAAAGAAGTAAGAGGGCAAGGCATGATGAGATCCGCAGAAGACAAAAAAAGAAAAAAAAAACTGTAACGCTGAATATATTTAATGAAGCGAATGTAAATTAAAAAAAAAAAAAATTAATATGACCTACTTTAAATAATACTGAAATTTGTGAATATTTAGTGGTTGGCCTAGGTTGCCCTATGGAAAATCTGCTTTGTATTCTACGTTGCAGAGCGTCGACCGAGTTGTCATATCTATATATATATAAAGAGGCAATTTTGAATATTTCCGAAATTTTTTGGACAATAAATGAAAGGGCAATGTATGTATGTATATTCGTTTTTTTTCCTTCTTTATGCATGCCCAGATCGTTTGACTTACAAGGACCAAATTTGACACAGTGATGAACTGGCACAAAAGAGAGCTGATGCCGTAAAAATCATTTGAAAGTCCGAATTAGTTTTTTATTTATTTAATTTTAAGTGGTTAATTCGTCCGGTTTTTTTTCACTATTTTCAGCCAATTTTCTTTTTTTGTCCTTTATTATTCATTCACATCCAGTATTTCATTTATTAGTTCTTGCATTTCTTCTTCATTTATTTCTCTTCAAATATTATCCTTTTTTAGCCGTAATAAAGGAAGTTGGTTTGATTAAATGGTTTTACTTTTTTCCATTATAAACGATTAACTTAACGATCTTCCGTGTTTTAATTTAAAACATCAGAAAAAAATCGTGTTCTTGCATTTTCTTTCTCTCTCTCTTTTGTTTTTTCGGTGTTTTATTTTGGAACGTATATTTTTATTGACATCTTGTTCGTCCAAAAGATTTTTTAAAGCTAATATTTTTAATCAGCAACACCGGGAAAATTCAGTACGTGCACGGTTTATTGTTCAACAGTTTAAATTAAATGTTCTTTTTCCAAAGTTCTCGCGTTTTCTTTCAAATCGTGCGGTTATAAGGTAATAAAAGGCTAAATTTTAAAGAATCGTTTGTTGGGAAAAGTTGGTGACAATATTCGTAGAAAAAAGGAGGCGGGTAAATGAAAAATTATGGATCCCGAGCAACACCAAGTTATCTGCTAGTTGAAAATAAAGCCAAAGAAATCGTACAAACTGCAAAAGCAATGGGGGAGTCAAGATAATTGAGTGAACAGGTTTCATGTTTTTGATTGTGTTTTAAGCTAAATCAAAAGTAAAACACTAGAAAAAGGTTTTTTAAGCTCCTTTATTATATCACATTTTGTACAGATTTCTACAAATATAGTCACAAAAATGACAAAATAATTGCACGGTCCATTTACTGCACTTTGCCCGAAACAGTAAGAAGAAATTATTAAAAATGCATAAAAGTTAATGAACGTAAACAGATGTGTAAAGGTCTTAGTGACACTATAAGCACATGCACAATAAAATCTTTGGTTTTTGTTAGAGTATACAGAACTGTTTTGAAAAATCCATAAACAGACTTAAAAACACAGTATAAATACTATCTTTGGTAGCTTGATTAATATATAAGAAATTATTTACACTTGGCAATTTAATAAAACAGGTACTTTCTGACTTTAAACAATATATTTACAAAATTTATTTCATATTTCATTAATCTCTACGGAACAATTTTTATCTTGATTACATAGTTAGAATGAAACAACGATGAAAAAATCTACAGGGGCGAAAATTGAAAAATAAAACTTTAAATAACATGCATTGTTCGATGGTATTCGTTGAATGGTGACTTTAATTCGGCTGTACAATCACCTGAAAAGATAAGAAAGGAATATTTTATTGAAATGCTTTTTGGTTCACATTCAAATGAAGAAATAATATGTTTAAATGCGATTGCAGACAAGGCATATAAGTTTCTTATTGGAAAAAAATAGAAATATTTACTTATACGAAATAAAAATGCAGTTTATTGCCATTCCTCATTTCTTTCCAATTTTTAGAAAATTAAGTATTTCTTCTTCAGAGATTTAAGAGAGCGAAAATACATATCAGTTGAGTAAAATTGTCTTGTTAGATAACTCTTCGGCGGTGTTTCTCTCTCTCTGCATGTGTCTCCATATATGCAGGGTGCCCACTTAAGTTCCTTACCACCCTTTTAACTACCGAATGGTTGCAGCTAGCTTCATAAGAGTGATGTCTAGGTATGGTAAAGTGACTATGCGCTACTGGATGATATCTCCGTTATTTGCATATGCACGCCTGTACCAGTTTTTTTGGCTCTTCAGTGTAATAATGGGGCGCAAAAAGAATAACATGTCCCGAGCGCCACTGATAACGACTAGGGGAATTTTTTTTTTTATTTCCCGGCCACTACTGACTATGTTGATAAGTGACGTAAACGTTATTGCGTGTTTTCAGGATTTAAGTGACTTTGAACGTGGTTATAGTCGGCGCACGAGAGATGGGACATAGCATCTCCGAAGTAGCGATGAAATTTGGATTTTCCGCGTACGACCATTTCACGAGTGTACCGTGAATATCGGGTATCCGGTAAAACATTAAATTTGCGCCATCGGTGCGGTCGGAAAAAAAACCCTTGAAAAAACTGGACCAGACGCGAATCCGTAAACGAGACAGACGTACAATACTTCCTCAAATTGCCGCGGATTTCAGTGATGGGGCATTTTGCTTTAAAAAATAGCATAAATACAATGATGTTCTGACGTTATGGCATACCCTGAACCTGTCGTCCGGGTCATTTATACCCTCTTTCCCCACGGTGGCTAGGCCTCTGAAGCGTACATGTCTTAACTTTCCGATAGAGAATTTATATATTTCTGTTTGGTTTCTACAATTCTACTACTAATGGACGAGTTAGTTGGGAAAATATTTCGGTTCCCCTAGCTCCATTAGCTTCCTACATTTCAGTTACTAATTTTAATAAAAATTATACCTAAAAAAATAAAGTGTTTTGGAGAATAATAAGATATTATTTCAGTGAAACGTTCGCGGTGTAGAAATCCGAGATATATAAGTTACGCAGGGTGTTTCAAAATTACCTGGCAAAAATGTCAGGCATACAGAACTACTGACTATGTTGAAAAGTGACGTAAACGTTATTGCGTGTACTTTTGAAAGTTAAATACGATGATGTGTGAAATATCATATTATGACCCGGGGGCCAATTGTGCCCTCTAAGCTACTTTTACTGCAATTCTTTTAAACATTAATTTCTCTCTGCCTCCTTTCAATTTGAAAAGAAACCGACTTTTTTCGTACTTCGTATACAACAAAGTCAAATTTCTGTTGTTTGCTGGATTTTTGGGCTCAAGAACCATATTAGCAACATTTGAATTAACAAATTTTGATTTTATGAATTCGTATCTCACTGAATTAATCGATGGCATGTCAATAAATCTCATCTGAAAACTGAATGCGAATCTTTTATACAGAAACAAACTGTTTCCCACAGCTCATGATAAGATGAATTTGGTATCAATTTCCTGAAATTTAGCGTATAGCAGTAATTTTTAACTTGCATGCAACACCATTTAGGACAGGGGAGAAAAATAAACGGTGAACATGACAAAAGAAAAACTATCAACATGTAAAGTTAATCGAAAAGAAACACTAGTTATTTAAGATGAAATAAGAAGAATGTATTCAACTGATATAAAAAAATAAACTTCAACATTATAAAACAAATAAACACATATATTTCATACAAGCAGTATTTTGCTATTATAATTACTGAAAATTTCGACATTCTTTGAAAAGGTGAAAATGCAAATATATTCACCGTCTGAGGGCTCCTAATTCTAAAAAGTTAAGAACTAAATTAAGCCACTAAATTATATAACACGATCCACATCTTTCAAACTGTAATAATATTTTTTTCATGTTATAGAATGCTTTTTTATGGAAAAGTACTGGAAGATCAAAGTATTATAGTATGTTAGAAGATCGATAACGAAGACTGTATGTGCGAAAGAGAGGGAAAAGGGGCGTGAAGGGGGAGCTAGAACTCTTTTCGGGCATTATTTTCTTCTTTTTTTATGAGAAATTAGTGAGAAAAAATATATATAAGATAACTCCTTAAAACATTGCGATCATTGTCTAATTCTTACTCTCGAAAATATAACTGGTATTTCGAGTTACTAAAAGTAATAAGCCACTGGGAAGCAATGTGGAAGGGGTTAAAAACATTAAGGTTACAAACATTTAAATGTACTTTATGTTTTCCTTTTGAAAACCCATGGTATTTTCTATATTACTTACCCATGTCTGGATTTTACTTTTAAATTGCCTAATTTTTGCGTAATTTGAAAGTTACATAAAGTTTAAAGAATTATTCTTTAACATTTTCATTACATTTATATGTTGAACTACAAACCTAATGCTTGATCGAAACTGAAATATAAAATAATAACTACAAAATATATATATACATATTTATTTCATTGTTCACATTTTATTTCACGATTTCCGTACCCATATTAAATGAATATGCATTCTGAAGGCCAAATATATATATATATGGCCATATTTATGTTGAACAACTAATACATTTTTCTTCATAACTTTCATAATTATGGGAATTTTTTATAGCGGATTGTTTTCAATTGTTCAGTAAAGACAAGGAAATAATATATATTTTTTTCATGAAATCGAAAATTTTCAGTAATTAATCGTATGCTCCCTTAAATTAGCACCAGACAATTTGTCTTCTATTAATTCATCAATTGTGAATAATTTAGAAGTCGTGATATCTTTATCAGATGGCATGCTAGAAAGGAGGAAATTTTCACATTTTAGAGCGGGGGAAACAAAGTAAAACCGAACCTTTTTGTCGTATAAACGAAGAACTTTATCATCACAATGGATACGAATGAATCGGGACTGTGATGAAATGACGTATAAATGAGAAACGTACAAAAGGTGCTTTCCTGTAGTTGTAAAGGAAAAATTATCAAAACCGGTTGATCATATCATAGAATCTATAAATTAATACGTGAAGAAAAAAAACTTTGTACCCCTTTTTAAGCGCATTGCGCTCACGGAGGAGTGTGAGATTTGGCATAGTTAAAGTTCATATGGAGAAGGAGGGCAGAAATATAAAATTTATGTAATGCTGATAGAACTTATAGGTGATTTTCACCATTTTGTGGCTGTGTGCCGGTTTTTCGGAGTTTGCTGATCGTTGGACACGCATGTCTATCGACTTGCACTAAGTCGATATTGTCGCAGGCTGCACTCGCTGGTTCCTGATTGTTCCTGCGTCTAGCCTCCCTTGAGGAGCTTATGCGGAGTGGATGATTTGTAATTGATTTAATGCCCCCGCAGTGAAATCCACTCCAAGAGGGAGTTTATTTAGATTATTTATTTTAAAAAATTCTTCGGAGTGAAGGAATTTATATATAGTATGTATTACTAATACATTAAATAAAATAAAATAAAACATTCATTGTTTACATTCATACTGAATGTCAAACATATAAAAGTCTGTGCTAAACAGTCGGACAACATTTATATTTTTTTAACAGCCCGGTTTTTTTTTTTGTTTCGATAAAAAATAACCTCAATAACGTTCAAACCTAAAAATTTAATGAAATACGGCCGAATTTCGACCGCTGGGTGACCTCTAGGCGATTTAAAATCGCCAGGCATATTAAGACCTATTAAGGATGAAAATCATAGCGACTAACGGAGGGTCAGATATAATCTGTAACTTCAATCAATAAATCTATAACTAGGGTTACCATATCTTTTTGGGTTGAAATCCGGACACGCTGTGAGGGGGTCAAAGGATAGTATAAAATTCTAACAGTTGTTTACTAACGACTCTCTTTCCTAAAAGCACAGTTTAAAGGAAGTGAAAAAATTTAAGACGTCAGAAGGCTAAGAATCAATGTTTGGTACATCAAAATTGCATCAATGAAAAATAAAATAAAGAAAACTTGCTAAATATTTTCATTTTCTGTTTGAATTGGGCCCTGGATGGAGAAGTTCTTCCTCTTCCCATCTGGTTTTTCTCTTTCTTCTTGATACTTTTAGGACAAGATAATATTATTCATTACAGCATCAACATTTTTTAATTTTTATTTTTTTAATAGAATTCTGAACAGGACAAAACGGAATTCGAGTTGGTGTTCAGCAGTTCTTTAATAAATAACACGGACAGCTTCTACCTGGCCAAATGGACCTTATTATCGAAAAAATTCATTCATCTGGAGCCGATATAAAACCACTTCACCTCCCCGTATTTATAATCGATATGATTCTATGTATAATCGGTTTAGCTAGACATGAAGTGGACGCAGACCCGTCCCAGGAGTATTTTATAAAAATATATATTTAAAAAAAAATATTTTCTTTTTGTAGAATTTTACAGTTCAATTTTATATGCATGTAATGACTTAGAAATTTTCCCATTTTGAAAAGAAATCCTTTTTAGCGACAGTTATTTTTTAATTACTAGCGAATTATTTCTACTTCGATCCTATGATAAAAACACTTCTACTGTAACTAGACTCGGAAGAGTCCCAATATTTTTCGAGTTTCAACTTCGGTACTTTTCCCTTTTTGGTATTATAAAAACTCTCCGCGTCTGCGTAATTTGCTCTTTCGTACTCATGTAACGCACTGAGCAAGTGACGCCGTTTTAGGCGGAATTCGTTACTCCTGGCCATGGCTTTAATTTTCCCATAGTCTTTTGAAAGTTTAATCTATTATTGAGTACTCTATAACTAATTTAATCTTGCCTATTTTCGAAATGTAATAAAATGTTTTGGACTTTTAAAGACTGCAATCTTCTTCGACTGTATCTACACTGCACTTAACGGAATAACGTTATATGCATATATGATTTTAAGTGTTTAAAGTTCCCAGTAAACTGTCTCTTGAAGAATAAATTTCTGTGTCAGAAAAAAAGAAATTTATATAACAACTTAACAACTAAAAGAAAAAGAAAAATTTTGAAATAAATTAAATATCTAAAGAACCGATATGATAGACAGACATTTGGAAAATTCTACTGTTTTAAACAGCGATTTTTCACGAATTTAATTTCTATTTAGAGCCATTCATTGGCGTTAATCCGGACATTCTGGAGATCCGGACACTGACGCGGACGTGAGGTTGAAACCCGGACGTATGGGAATCGCCATAATTGCCAAACATTGATACGATATGTTTAAGTGCTAAATGAATAAAACATGTAGAAAGTGAGTAGGTAATGGTTTATTTTATTCTGATGAAAAGTCAAATAAAGTTTAAGCAATCTAATAAAATAAACACGTAGAAAAATAATGAAGATACAAGGTTAATCATTTTGCCCAGTCATATTTTAAAGTTGATTTTACTTTCTCAATTATATCAGTCTCTTCTTTCACATAATTTTAAAATTGTGCGCAAGTCAGTTAAAAATTATAACGACAAATCAAAATTGCGTCAGTTATCTCCATTGACAATCTATTTCTTTCGTCCGAACATTGAGTTGACATCAGGGAAAACATTCTCTCCACATTTGTATTGTGGAATGGGATGAGTTATGGTTGGTAATATATTTTTCTATGTACTCTTAGGGAGAAAACGGGACAAATAGCAATACGGGTCTGAGTAGTGAAATATGGTGACAGTCCCGTATATACGGGACGTATGGCAACCATATCTACAACTCATCGAGCTGAGAATCTGATCACCTTATTTACTTCAAAATACAAGTCTGTAGCAGGCACAGACACCAGAAATTTCATTCTTCTCAGGACTGAGAACCAACCCTTCGGAACCCACAATTAACCGACCTCCCCAAGTGATAATTAAGTGGATGAAGAGGAAATATCGTCTGCGTGAAGATACTACATTCTATCCGTCTTGCCTCTAAGTATCGCCCTGGGAGAGCTGCCACCGTTGTTTGGAGGCGTGTCGAAGTGGCCTTGACATCGTCTGACATTCGAAACCGGGGTGGAAAAAGAAAAAAACGGATTTTGTTCAGCGTCAAGGGACTTATTAAAATCTCAGTGTTGATATGGGTAATTATTCACTGCTTTAACGCTGGAAGACACGTCACAGGTGACGTAATCGGCGTTTTTTTTTTCATATCTTGAAGATGCGCGGGAAAATGATCGAATGTTCCATTTATGTATTCAGAGGTTAAACGTTATTGAAATGAACAGCTGATTTCTTAGGTTGTAAAATGTTTACTGAACAGCTGTGCTAATCTAAACAACTGCATCGGTTTTAACACAGATTATTCATGAATAAAACTAATACATGTCTTGCGCACTAATTTTATATGACGAAACGGATTAGCTTTTACATTCGACATTATTATAAAAAGAAATTTATCCTCAGTGTTACTCATAGGCGGCTCGTCCGGGGGGGCAAGGGGGGCAACTGCCCCCTCACTTGCAAAAGTAAAGGGGCCTTGCCCCCTCACTTTTCAAAGTTCAAAATTCACGATCCGTCGAAAAATGGATCCCAAGCTGAAGCTTTGTTGAATAATATCGAAAGTTTCCAATTCATTTTTTGTCTACTTCTGATCCAAAGAGATTTGGAAGCTACAGATACGCTTTCAAAAGCTTTGCAATCAAAATCGCTAATTTTTTTAACAGTTAAAGAACTGGTTAATGCAACAAAAGAATGTTTGCATGAATTCCGAAGTGAAGATTTTTTTGAAAAGTTGTGCATATATGTTAACGATATTTGTGAAGCAAAATCGTTAACTTCTCCAAAACTTCCACCCTCTAGAAAGGTGTCTTCGGAAATAGGCGGCAGTTCCTTCAGCATGTCACAAAGTGTTAAATCGTTCTATTAAACGTAAATTGCTTTTCCAGTTATAGATGCTACTTTAAACACAATAGACGAAAGGTTCAAAGAAAATGAGCTGGATATTTTTCGATCTCTAAAAGATGTATCATGTTCCAATCCATCAAAGATCATAAAAATTTCATCAGTTCAAAAAGTCTCTGAAACATATGAACTTGATATGAAAAAAATGAAGGGGGAGATACAAATTTTTCAGAAAATGTACAAAAAAATACATCGACTCTTTGCCAGAAATATCCACGGAGATAACAGAACTGAGGAAAAGATGCAATTTTCTTGTTGAAAAGGAACTCTGTGATATACATATTTCATTACTTGAGAAAACTAATCCAAATTCTCCTTGTGATACCTGTCTCAACTGCATCATGTGCGAGAAGTTTTTCATGCTTAAGATCTTTAAAATCATACCTTAGAAATAGTATGTGTCAAGAGAGGCTTTCTGCACTTGCTGTTTAGAAGATCGAAAATACTGTAGATATTGACTTTACTAAGGTAATAGAACAATTTGCGAAAAACAAAAATCGCAGGCTGTCTTTCTTCTAATTTATAATACGGATGTATATTGTATAACATAATATCAAATAAATAAATTTATAACTGACCTGCTTTCTCTGTGCTTGGGAGTACGCCGTTTTGTGACGACATCATTGATCGATTCACGAGTGTAAAGAAAGAAGAATTGACTTAATAGGTAAGCGTTTTATATTTTTCGCATGTTATTATTTCATGAGAATTGAATTGGAAGGAGGGACTCTACGGTGGCCATCCGTTCCGATTTTTGAGGTCGTGTCCCGAATTTTTTTAGAGAAGGTCATTTAATCAATAATGACGTTAAAATCCAATAATATAGTCCATTTTACAAAAAAAAAATCAACTTTAGGCGCGCCCCACACACACACTCGCATCTCTTTTGACCCCCCCACTTTTTTGGTGCACCAGCCGCCTATGGTGTTACTGTTTTAAAGTAAGCTTACTTTTGTTTTTTAGATTATGCTTAGTTTTACAAATGAAACTTCCTTACCTTTCACGAATGTTCTACAAAATGTTTCTTAAAAATCCTACATCACATCTATTTCATTTCGATCAATAAAAAATGTTCTCTAACGTAAATCGTTTCAAATATCATTCAAATCCACCACAGAATTAAATTATGATGTAGACATCTGTTACTCTAAGATATTTTTAACAACTCAACATTTGAAATTTTTATGTACTTCAAATTTTTAAAATTCAGAATTTGCTTAAACAGTAACGCCGCGACTAATCATTAATGCAATTATTAATATTTTCGTAGAAATGTCGTTAATACACATACAACAAAATTTTGGGTTATTGCTAACGTGACGTTTATTATTTTTTCCAACCAAAACGGGACATCTGCTGATTTTTGGGTAGTAGTATGTGTATTCACGAAAACGCATATATCTTCAATTATAATTTATGAATGAAAAAAAAAAAAAGGAAATGAGTACTTGAAAATAAATAATTTCTGGGGTCTTGTATTTTTCCTGAAGAACAAGTTTTTGCGTAATATATTTGGTGTTGAATTCAAATAAGAATGAAATTCTTGGTAGGGTTTCTTATATGTTACTTTAGTAACTAACATTGCTTTAAGAATTGCGACTTGCAACTGCTTTTCTTCGCTTGTTCACAACTTTAAAAAAAAAAACTTTCTATGAGTGCATAAGTGCCGGGTATAAAGGTTCCTATGATCAAAATTTTTGGTTAGACAGTTTCTGCACAATTCCACCCAGCAAGTTTCAGTTAAAACATTCCTAATTTTTCATTCTGTCACTTTTTGAAGACTAATGGCGTTAGACATAAATGCTAGCTAGCAGGATTCTGACAGACTTGGAATATGTGTGAGACGTATAACGCATGTCCGTCATCACCGTGTTACTAGGCATAAACGCTGGATTTTTTGCGATTTATTTGAAACTAGCCGCCTTCGGCGACCAGCTGGTTCGCCCGTATTATTGCTTATAACTTAAAATGATTCAGTTATATCAAAAAATGCAATATATGTATGATGTTTGAAATAGTAGTTATTGCTTATTTAATGTTAATAATTTGAAAATAAAGCTATTTATCCGATGAAGTTATTTTCACTTTGATTTTTTTAACGTTATAAACTGTCATTTAAAAAAAAAAAACATCTGAAAACTCAAACAAATGACTATTATGAATGAAGTAAAATGTCATACGAAAAATGAATTTTTCGTTTATTTTTTTTAAAATAAAACAATTAATTCCAAAATCAAAAATGAAATAGAGATGCATCCAATATGAAATAGTAAAAATAGATCATCTTTAGATGCATAAATTTAAAGTTCTAAGTTTCCAGTTCGTAAATGAAATTTCAGAGAACAGAAATGAATGCAGCTTTTAGCTCAAATATGAAATTGTTGTTACAATTTGAAATGGCCTTTAATTTCGATAAAATGGTATAAGTCTTTAAAACATCATCAATCATATGCAATCAGAAAACATTTATGTATAAAAGCATTAACAGCGAAAAGCTATTTGAATTATTTTTTAATTTCATGTTTCATTATCTGTTTCGAATTGAATGTGTGGTATTCTAATTGAATTTGTTGAAGGATTGGTAAAGCATGTGTAATTAGAAATAGGAATAAAAGTTTGATAAAATTCCGCAAAAAAAGTCGCATAGCATTAAGTTTAATATCAGAGAAAATGTCAATTTTCACATTTCAAAATGGAATAAAAGTGGTTTACGCATAAAACGAGTTTTAAATGTTTGAAAATTGTAAAAATCAGCAATTATCTTAACATAATCAATTACAAAATAGTTTAAAATTTACAGGGGAAAAATGTTTCGTGTTAGTGAACTGTGAATCAACCGCGGTACACCCCGCCTCCTACCCCGCGAATTGCGTCCATGTCATCTCGAAGAAGGGGAAAAAAGGGGCAACCTATCTCCCCTCCTAGAGGAAACAGCGTTCTGTGACCTTGCCCGCGAGGATTGTTGTCCATTCAGTGACCTTCACCGATTTCAGAGCAATAAATAATGCTCTCAAAAAGATGTTAAAATTCGCTGAAATAATATGCAGAGTTGAAACTAACAGCATTATAAATGTGAAAATTCGCACTTTAAAATGGTATAAAATAGTTTTCGAACTTTCATTACTTCGGAAGTTATTCACGAAAAAACGGCCGCAAACGGCCAAAATTCGCTAATTTTTTAATTATTAAAATTTGAACAGAAAATTGAAAAAAAATGGCTCCGAGGTGCACATTCCCACCCTCCAAAGTATACCTGTACCAAATTTGGTAGCTCTAAGTTCAACGGTCGGTTCTGTAGACCGCCAACAGACTTTCTTTTTTATTATTAGTACAGATAGAGATAGAGATTGTTATACGGGGCTGAACTCTCAAAAAACGGGGCATTTTGGCTTCCCGAAGCTGTGCTTAAAAACGGGATGGTGCGGTTCAAAACGGAACGAATGGACACATTAATTATTGTATAAATTTAGAGACATTGCTCCTTCAAAAAAATTTTGTCTCATTCAGCAAGGTCGGATTAAAGGCAAGGCGAAGTAGGCGAGCGCCATGTGCCCCGGACAAAAAGGGGGCCTCGAAATGTACATTTAAAAAAACTATTAATCTTAATTTTTTTTATTATTCACACTTTTAGCATATTTCAATATTTAATATTAAATTAACTCTCTGCGTGATCTTTATGAGTCATTAAATGTTTCGTAGAAAATAATAGTTATTTATTCAATAGTAATGCACGAAGTGATATTTGGCTAAAAATGGGCCATTACATTTCCTTTCACGCAACTAATCCCTAACTTATTTTAATAATATTTATGTACAAGTGTTTAAGGTAAAAAACACACACACAAAATCGTTAAAGTCGTAGAGTCGTAACTATCAATAAAGATTAATTAAACTAATTATGGAGATTATATAATACAATAGTAATTATTTGTAAAAATGTAATTACAATGATTAAGCGTTAAAATGTGTAAATGCTTATGTGCAATGCATTAGGGGCTTCCTTTCCTCCCCTAACTCCCAAGAACAAATTGAGAACCAGCCCCCCACCTCCAACTAGCTGAATTCTCCCCTCATAATCGGTTTAAATTTTCTGGGAAGAAGGAAAACAAGAAAATTCTCCGAACTGCATTTCCTATGGGAATGCTTATTCGCAAGGACTGATTTGATTGATTTGGTTTTATTTGATTGACGTCCCGTTCAGACGCAGAAAGGCGACTATGAGGGACGAGTCATGTCATTTTCATTAATGATGACAGGGAGTAAACTCCTTAGTTCCGAGGAGATTCCATTACTTTTAAAAGTTCTTGGAATAAGAAATCGATATACAGAGTGTTCACTCTAAATGTGGTCCAATGGCTATTTTCTGAACTTTTAGATATAGGCATATACTTCTATTTGAAAAATATACTTGAAATGACGCAAAAAATTTCATTTTATGTTGTGTGAGTCTCAGTAAATGTTCTACTGAAAAGAAAAAAAAACTACGTTAGTCTGTCTCTGCGAAAGGACCGCTGGTATTGAGGGGCGTAGACTTACTTACCTTACTCAACTGTGACTTAAGTTGTTCTATGCGACTGAAGTAGCTCTATGTGATTTTGACCTAAGCTCTATGACCTTTCTCTGTCAAATGAAACTAAAATCAACTCAACTCAATTAAATCGATACAAAGGACAGCTCAATTAAATCAGCAATTGTTAATAATAATAAATTAAGGACAGTTAATTAATCGATTACTCAACTGTGACTAAAGTAGTTCTATGTGACTTTGATCCATGACATTTCTCTGTTAAATGAATTAATCTGAATGAATTAATTAATATGAAATTACCAATATGTTAAAATCCAGTTAATATATCGCTCACAACCGATGCGTGTCGAGCATCGGTCTCTGTGACGACATCAAAATTCTTCGTGATTTTCACCAAATTTGAAACTCGACTGCGACTAAACCATAGTGACAAATTCTAAAGTTACTGTTGCATTCTTCAATGTCTACATTTCTCTGTTAAATGAAACTAAACCCAACTCTCTGTGTTATTTGGTTGCGGAGCTATAAGCGTTTAAAAATACTTCGTAAAGGCGTCTTAATTTTTTTCTTTTCCCGACTCACCATTAGACCGTTATGGAGAGACGTAAGTCTACGTCAAAACTATGAAGTCTAAATTTTTAAACAGTTCCCAAGTTTCTATTGGTCATATTTAGCAAAATATTCTTGACCTCTTAATATTTTAAATAAAAAAAAAGAAGTTAAACTCTTGTGCGACTAAAACTGACAGATTTAAATAATCTAATCTAATATCGTTTAAAATTACAAAAGATATTAGAATATTTCAATGGCTAATTCGAGGAAGATTCGCTAATCAAAAGGCAGAATTTCTTTCTTGTTGTGGGTAAAATTTAACAAAGGAAAAGTAACTACGCAATTATTAGTTTTCTATTAACTTAAAGCAAAATTTTATGAACGTACAAGGTAAGCTAATTTAAAGTCATCATCAAATATTTCGGTGAAACAAAATCCTAGACATTTCATTTTCTTATATCAAACCGTAAAAAAAAATGTCTCGACTTTTTGATTAATCATTATTTAATGAAACTAATTTTTAAAAAAATAAATGTGACCCAACTAACTAAATCAATTTTATTATTAAATTAATCTCAATCCCAAATTTATTTCGTTATACCATTACTAGAAAAAAATGGCCCTTGAACGGGTTAACATTAAAAGAATAAAGTGTAAGATTAAAATAAATGCACCTGTAAGAATTTTATTTTCGTGTTTGTTGACAAAAATAAAATAAAAAAATGATATAAAGTATTGCATTAATAATTAACTTTTATTCATTATTAAATATTATTCATTTTTTAAACTATTTTTACTTTACGAAGTATACAAAGAGAAAGTATTGTAATCGTCAAAAAATTCGAACTCGAGATTTTGACGTATCTCCACGTTTTAGACCTCCCCGAGTCCGAAAAACACAATTTTGGAATTATGTCAGTCTATGCGTCTGTCTGTGAACACGATAACTCGAAAACTATTAAAGCTACGGAAATGAAATTTGGTACATGGTCTTTAAACATAATTTGTAGGTTTCTATCAAATTTTGGACAAAATCCGTCCACGGGAAGTCTGTCTATCTGTATGTCCACGGTCATGTGAACACTATATAACTCAAAAACTTGAATAACTAGATAGATAAAATTTGGTGCACGGTTTTATCGTCATGAATGTAGGTCCATATAAAATTTTGGGCCGCATCCGTCAAAGGGCTGACTATCTGTCGGTCTATATAATTTACTTTTGAAAAGAATCCGTGATCTCCACTCGCATGCGTACTGGGAGAAATCTTCTGTGCAAGCGAAGGCTATGGAGCGAATTATGTCAGTTTGTCCTTGAGACGGCAAGAGCGGAAAATCGGTATGCATCTCTTTGAATTTGATTCTTTACCTAGATATTTTTCAATCGCTATAATGAAAAACCTTCTGATAGTCATAGGATTCTGGATAACAGTAGGTTCGAATATTTTTATCCTCGCGGGGGGAGGGGAAGCAGCACCTTTCTGGGGAAGTATACGAGAAAGTTTAGGGGAGAACACTCCCATTGGTTTCGTATTTATTTTCTAATTTTAGATTCACGAAATATTTTTCCTCCGTGGAAAAACATTTAAGACACCGCTTCTAACGTGGCTATTACTGTATTGCCATAAGCATTCTCTTCCCTTAATAAACCATGAAGCGGAAAACATGTGCTTCGGTACTGCACGTGCAATGGAATTTGGAAATGATTTGAAACGTACTGCTTTGGAAAATTTCTCCCCCTACGGCGGGCCGCATGAGAAGGGGGGTGGGGGTGGGGGCAAAAGTCCCGGAGCCTGGACTCGGAGAATGGCCGGTCGGTTCTAGATAAGGAAAAGAATACATTTCTTATTTTCAAGACCGTTTTATTCTTATTCATGGCAAATAGGGCCCGGTCTGAGCAGATTTACATTTTTACATTTATTTCTTATGAACACAAAACTCGCTCAATCACATTGTATTAATCGAAATTACAGTAACTCAGTGGTGCGCAAACTATTTTCATCTCAGACCCTCCTCACTTCGGATAAAATTTTCTCGTGACCCCAGAAGGGTCGCGACCCACGGTTTGAGCACCACTGAAGTAAGTGGCTAGGAACCATATTTTTGCTATAATACGTGATGTGACAGGACAACCGGAAGAAAGACCTCCGTCCATTGATTAGTCACATCAGTCATAATTTGCAAGAGGAGAGGGAAGACCAGATTTAAAGTGGCGATCTATAGGGATGCCTCCCAGTTATTAAATTGCTTAGACAAATATCAAGTATTATTTATCGTAAGGTCAATTTAAATTTTTGTCCAAGCCGTCACAGCTTAATCGGAGGGTGTAAGGCACTGATTTGGATGGCGGGGAGAATAAAACAAAAAGAAAAATCACATTATATCAAAACTGTAGAATGCAAAAACGCAGCAACAAAAATAAAAGTTCTGAACAACCACAGAAAACAAAGGAATTGACAAAAAATCCTTCATACGATATCAAATAATAATACAGAAAACAAAAGCATACAAAAAAATTTAAAAAACTCAAAATTTTATATTACAGCACGCATTAAACATGTAGAATTTTATATTCCAAGAAGAAATAAAAAATCTCACAAATGTTAAAGAAACAGGAACATGTTTTTGACAACATTGGAAATCTGGATCATACAAAGAAAGCCAAAAAACAAAATAAACTCAGAGATAATCGAATGAAACCAAAAGCAAACAAGGAATCCATTCTAGTCCATTTTTTCAAGGGCTAAGAACTTTATTCGAAATGGATTCAAAATAATAATTGGGATTTTTTTCTGTAAGAAGATAGCATTACGCCAAACATAGCTTCTATTAGCCCGAAATTTCCCAAACAAAAGACAAAGGAGATATATGCACCAAAAAGCATATTTTCAGAAGAAAGAGGAAAAACACAAATATCAAAACACTAATAAGATTGATTAAAATTTTCAGCCATCTGGCTATATTAAAATTACCGTTCATAAATAAAAACTTACCCTATGCCCATAGTTGAGAAGAAAAAAAAAAAGACTTCACGAAATCACAAACCCACGCTAATTTTCTTTTAAAGGGAGGAATTATTAAAGAAAACACTAATCCCATGGCGCCATCTATATTCGAAGAAAAAAACAGAAGAGGCAAAAACAGCAATTTGACAACATTCTTACAGTCAGAAAGCTCGCTGCATCATGTGCAACGGAAAATCTTAAAAATCTTTTTCATTTTCACAAGATCATAACTAAAATTTTAAAACATGCGGTTTGGTTCGCGTCAGTAGGTCTATTTAAAGGAAATTTTCTTGTAAAATCGATGTGGTCTACATCACCTCGTGAAAACCTAATTTTCTTATGGTCGTTGTTCATTGTGTCTTGTTTATATATTCACGGTATGTAGATACAGTATAGAACCGTTTATACGTCTTTGAAGGGACTGACGTAAAACGACGTATAAACGAAAAGACGTAGATTCGAAATATTACGAAACAACTCATCACAAATTTAATGTTACTAATGCAAATTTATTTCAAAGTAATATTTTCGAATTTTTTAAAGATAGAATTAGTATAATACTACATAGTATGGTAATCATAATAAAATTTTAAAATTTATCATTTATCATAAAAGTGAGAAAAATCTTACCTTTATTGCGTATCCAGTGGCATAATAACGCAATTGCAAGGGGGCTCAAAATTAAGGAATCAATTGGTTGTATTTAATATAAAAGTTGTTTTTTTTTGAAGCTCTTATTCCTAAGATTTTTAAAAATTGAAATGATTCAACAAAATGTGGGAAAATCTTAAGGATACAGTCATTTTTACAACCCGGAAACCTCAAGCTGCGACAAAATAACAAGTAATATTTTATTTCAGAGATTTGCTGACCGAAATCCTCATCGTGAAATTAAAACCTTGTTTAGAGCTCCCACCCGATAAGGGAGGATGGTTAGGGATGATTATCTCCGCAGGGTTCCTGATGCTTTCTTCTGGCCTGAATGTTCTTATGGTTTCTCACGGTATACATGATAAACACTGAATGGACATCAGTTTCTTCGGAAATTGGTGATAATGGTTAGCAAGTGTCATTCCTATTTTCAATCAACAAAGAGTGAAGAACGGGAAATATACGTCCATTTTTTTGCGCAGAGTAAGAGAACTCCAGCAACTTTAAAAGACGTATGTTCGCTATCTTTACATTGTTTTATCACTGAATATTTGCATAATTTGTATTATGAAAATCAGTGGTGTTTATAGAATGTAAATGCATTTGTTCTGCCAAACGCAAAAAAAAAAAAAAAAACCCTGAGAGAGAGAGAGAGAGAAAAGACCGCATAAAGTTTTGCAATTTCTGGTGAAAATTAACAGATCTTGCAGACCTTGCAAGCAGATCTTAAATTGGCATTGAAAAAAAATTTCAATTCATTTTCTTTAAAATAGCAAGGATTTTCTAAAAGAATTTACATTACAGAATTAAATAAGCATGTAAGAAGATTTAAAATTAAATTATGAAGTACATCTCAAATGTTCTGCTAGGTTTGCAGCAAATTTTTTTTCCCAACAAAATGATTTTCAAATAAAGTATTAATGCCTTTTGCATGCACTTTTCTTTCGTATATTGCGAAAAGGTAGTTCTGAAGTTTATCATCCTGATCATGATAATAATTCTAAGAAATGATATCGCCATGCCCGTGGACTGAAGTTCTTTTGGACATCATGTCGATAATGCATATATTTTCATTTATTTCAGTGAAAATTATTCTAAATTTAAATTTTAGACTGATTACTTCAATTTTAGTGTTTTAGTTTTAATTAAGATGTCTAGTTCAAGCTTTTGTTTCGATGAAATCTGGAATGATGTCTTTGCCCATGAAACCTTCGGCATTTAGAAGCTTAATCTCACCAACAAGCAGACAAAACTTTTCTGTCAGATTCCTCCGTCTCCTCCGTTTGTTCTGCAAGATACATTAAATTCGAAAAAATTGAATTTATTATACTAATATCAAGTTAAACATCTTTAATTTTTTATATGATTTAATTATAAAACACGAAATTCCTCTTGGCAGTTTTTGTTAACTTCAGTTTTACACAGCATAAAATGAATGAATCTAAATTTATAAAATTACACTTTTATAATTCTATTAGAAATTTTGCTGCAGTATTTATTATTTTGTATGTTTATTTCACACTTTCACCTGATTTTTGAACGGAAATATTTAGCTACTTTTAAATATCCTCCGGTATGAAAAGAATTTTCTGTTATTCATTATGTCGCAAAAATTTGCCTCCATAGTAAAAAAAATTAATATGGTCCAAAATAAAACTGGGAATTCTTTCGATTACCTTCATAAGTCAGAGAAATGTTTAAGAATCTATGATTTATTTATGAAATTATTTTAATCTTCTAGTTAAAAGCGTGATTTTTCTTATTTGAGCTTCGTTTCTTTCCATAAAATATGCAGCAATAAAGAAGAAAGAATCGGGGGCTGAAGGCCCCTCAAAAGTCTTTTATATGTTATTTTCAACTCAAGATCAACTCAAGAATGTTTTATATGTTATTTTTTAAGTTTATTTGCACTTTTAATCTTTGCACTCCCCGGCATAAAGTTTCCGAAAAGAAAATTCGGATCACATTTCATAAGAAAAAAGAGGGGGGGGGGGCGCAGTTTTGGTATTTTCCCTGGGCGCCATTTTATGTAGGTACGCCACTGTGCGTATCTTAAATACTAATTGTGCATATGTTATACGATTTATGTGCAGGCAGGTAGGCGTTTAATTTAAAAATATCTTTCACCATTGCCTGACATTCTGATTGTCTGTGAATATTATGCACAGCGTTATGAATCCCATTATGTGCATTAAATGTCTTTTCATTATTCTCTTAACGAAAGAAATAAGTTCGAGGTTTTCCAATGGAGCCCATTGCGTGTTTAAATAAAAGGTGGAATAACTTCTTGAACATCGCTTAAATTAGCACCAGACAATTTTTCTTCTCTTAAAAATATAATTATACTAATTCGAATATATATATGATATTTTTCTAACAGTTCACATGCTAGAAGGGAGGAAATTCTCACATTTTAGAACAGGTGGAAACGACATATAACCGAAACTTTGCTTCATATAAACGAAGCACTTTATCATTACAATGATTACGAATGAATCGGGACTGTGATGAAACGACGTATGAACTAGAAACGTATAAAAGTTTCTTAACGGTATTTGTTTTTAAGTATCGGTGTCTACCCGAGTTAATAGGCGGCCCGCATGTCAGTACTTTTCCCTGAGGCACGGCTTAGTTCTTAGCCGCCACACTTCCCCTGAAGATTAAAGGTTCTTAAAAGAATTGTGTTAGATTGTTGATGGATTTCGAAACTAAACACACACAAAAAGGTAGTGATTGCATTCATGGGGTGCTATAGTTCCCCAGTGCATATGAGAGGCGCCACAGCTCAAGCTGGATGATCTAAAATTGGAATTTGGCCAGACCATTATCTTCAGAAAAACGAATTGATAATCTCAGCGGTCAAGACATGTATCAAAAGAACATAAGCAAAGTAAGCCCGAAATAAATCATGCGGTGATTTTATGATTTTTCTTTATCACCATAGTCTTTTAAACATATGTTTTCTTATATTAAAAGAAAAATTTGAAAGAATGCAATGGAATTTGTTTTTATTTATTCATATATGCGATAATCTTGATCAAATAAGAATGATTTAATAATTGGATTCAAATGATAATTTAAAATTTCGGGTTACCTCCAGTCCAGATTTAGAGCTTCCTATAGTATAAGCAGTAATTAAGCAGTGTCAGAACGCTCTAACCTTGGTGCTATCGCTGAGTGAGGCAGGGGTTGAGGGACGGCATGGAACTGGTGATAGGGAACGTAAGTCAATATGATACAATTTTTATAAAAATGTAAAACTATCTTATCTAGGTAATGAAACCGTGAAATAATAAAATGTAAACAATGAACGATGTATACGTTGAAGCTACATATCCTTCATGCATTCCTGCCAGTGTTTTCTAGTGGCTTATCACTTCTATTAATTTAAAATACCAATAATGCTTTCGAGGTAAAGGTAAGGAAAAGATCGCGTTTTCTTACGAAGTTATTTTATAATTTTTTTCTTATTCATATCTCAATAAAAAATAAGCCGTAACGTCACTGCGGTGCGTTCCGGCTCTTCTGCACCGTGAGAATTAGAAACATTTATGATATAAAGATTAAAATGTGAGAAAATCTAGTTGATATCAGAATGTTTGAAAGATTTAATTCACATGATAATTCGTAATTATTATATTTCTTTATCAACAGAAAACTTATGATAGCTGTTAAGACATGTAGTTCAATTTATAAGCAAAAGAAGTCCCCAAGACATTATACTGTATTGTTTCGCTGTTTTTTTTAATCGAGACAATTTTTAAAATTGTTGTTTTCGTATATGGATCGAAGAATTTGAAAGAAAGTAATAGAATTTTTTTTAATTTATTTATAAATGTGGCAATCTTGTTCAATTAAGAATTTTGTTGTGCTTTTTGATATATTAAAATTTGAAAAAAATTATGTTAAAATCAAAACTGTTTGAAAAATTAAATTCAAATTATAATTTGAAATTTGCTCGAATCAAGACTGCATGAAAACAGGTAATGTGAAAGTTCAAAGCATTATATCAGTTTACAAACACTTACGACAGTAGAGCTCAAATAAGTTTAGGCAACAAATTGACAAAATTCGAGACATTTTTTTAAAAAATTTTAGTTTTCTTATATTTATCGAAGAATTAGACAGAATGTAGTGGAATTTATTTTGATTTACTTATAAAAGCGACAGTCCTGTTCAAATAAGAATGTTTGTATGATTGGATTCAAATTATAGAGCTTAAAAACAATCAACTAGAAAAAGTAGAATAAATTTAAAAATAAATTGAACTTAAACTTTAAACAGAAACAACAAAATAACAAAATTTAAACAATACAATTTAGACAATAAAATTTAAACACTGTTTAAGTAGCGCGCTATTGCAGCTGCATACAAAAAACAATGGAAATCAAAAACACTAAGATAAAAACTCTGAGAGAATCGAACTAAACAAACAAGGAATCCATTCTAATCCATTTTATCAAGGGCTAAGGACTTTATTCGAAACGGATTCAAAATATTTGGGAAATTTTTCTGTAAGGAGCTTGCATTTCGCCCAATATAGCTTCTTTAGCCAAATTATAATAGAGTGCAATTTGATATATTAAAAAATACGAAAATTTTGGCGAAATCAAAATGTTTTAAAAATTAAAATCAAATGATAATTGATGTATCAAAAGAGGTAATGAGTAAATTGAAAACATTGTAATTGTTTACGGACACTTACGACAGTAGAGCTCACATCAGTTTGGCCAAACGTTTACCTTCTCTCTTGAGTCTCCAGTACGAGAAGTCTTTGCTAAGCTTGTCTCGAACTGAAGATATGGTGAAACTCCTCGGATCTAAGTAGCTGTCTTGCTGCAGGCACACGAGTAGGAAGTCAATGTACAAGACAGCGAGTCGCAGGGTCTGGATCTTGCTGAGCTTGTCTGAAGGCCTGCATGGGATCATTTTCCTCAGCACTGCGAAGGCGTCATTCAACTTTTTGGTCCTGGTTCTCTCCCTATCGTTGGCTAGATGCCTTTGCATGTTTTCGCAAGGTGAACTGGAAAGGAAAGAGTGAAAATTAATTCTTATGTTCTGATAGTTGCTAGAAGCAGAGTTGAAAATTTTATAAGCAAATAAAGATGTTACATACAAATTAACAGCAAAGTTGACTGAATAAACAGTAAAATTCTGAGTTGAAATCATTTTTGGAATAAAACCCGGAAAAGTAAGAAACAACATTCTTAACATGAATTTATAGCATGAAAAATAATGGAACAAATCAGTCAGGAGTGTTTTCCCCTTGACGTTTTTGTATACCTCAACGTTTTGTGTTTAGATTCGTCGTATAGGAAACAGACTCATTATGCAGAGACATTATTCATTTTAGAAAATCACTTGGCCTATTTGGTTCAAAATTTGACACGGTTCCAAATTTTGGTGTAAAAATCACATATCAAAAGTTATTTCGCCATCCTGTTATATTTTTGATTTATCGCGAATACATAAACTTGAAAAGATAGACCGAGCGAGTACCAACCCTTTGACGGATTAAAATAAAATAAACTTTCATTTTAATTCAGAGTTTTCTTATACAGAATGCAGGTTACTAATTATTTTCTCGTATGCCAAGTTTGCAAAGACAAAGTATTGTAATCGTCAAAAACATTCCACCTAGATATTTTGACGGATTTCCATCTTTTAGATGTCCTTGGTGGCAAAAAGTTTTCATAGGAATTACATCTCTCTATTTGTTAACACCATAACAAGAAAAAGGAAGGAGATAGAAGGTGTTTGGTCCTTACACCCATATTAAAGATACGAATGAAATTTTTGACAAAATCTATCACCGGACTTCCTGTCTGAGAGATTGCCCAAACGTGCATATGTAACTCCGATTCCTGAAAATCGAAACAACTTACGTAAATTAAATTTGACTTATAGCCTCATTACGAAATACCGAAATTGTAGATCTGTATCCAAGTCTAGACCAAATCTGTAAAAAAGAAGAGATCCGAAATGCATTTTTGAATATTTTCGTCACAAGCTGAACACACCATATTGCGTCAGTAAGCGATAGAGTCGGGGAAAACACTCCTGATGGTTTCATAAAAAATCTGTTCAAAAATACAGTCACTTTTAAATACATTAATATCGTATTCAGGATTATTAAATGACTCTCGATGACAAATCGCGCTGCCTTGCAAGTACTTCCAACTTGAATTGTGAAGAGACACATTATCTCACAGGGCCCAAATGGAGTTCGTTTAAGACTAACCACCAAACTGGTGACTTGCAATTTTTCAGAGAGTATATGAGTAATAACGCTAGAGTAGACCGGAAAAGCCCCTCCCCTTGTCTATATAAACAAAAGGAGACACCTGTAGACATATCCCCTCGTAAAAGGGTGGAGAATTCCGTCCCCTATAACAACAGTTGCATTTGAACAAGAAATATCCTCCCACACTAATAATAACTGACCAATCCCCTCCTTTTCCAGTTTGAAGTAACGAACGGAAGGAAGAATTTCACAGAGAAAGCTATAAGATTTCCAGATCATTCTGTAGATTTCCAGATCATTCTGTAGATTTCCAGATCATTCTGTA
>BGPR01022814.1:0-24925 GCA_013235015.1 Araneus ventricosus | reverse complement strand
TATTCAAAGTTTTTAATAATTAAAAAATGAATTTTACTTTTGAACATAAACTAAGAGAGCTTCATCAACATAATGAAATGAATCCCGAACTTGAGGCCTACGAGTTTAAAAGCCGTTTCGAGACTTAGACGTTATTTTTAAAAACTAATCTTAATATTTTGCCGATTAAATTTATTTTTAATACATCTGAGCTATATATTTTGTTAGCGTACAAACAAGATCAAACTGTTTCATAAACAATGATTAACTAAGATATTAATTTGTCATGGAATGTATTAGTATGCGAAGATAACTGAAAAATTTACTGTCATAGATCGTCAAACAATGTATAATATAATCATGTAGTCAGTTGAGAAACAAACATGGGATATTTTCGTAACCTTTCGTTTTTTCTTTTTTAATAGAAGATCAAGGGGAGGAAGTTCTTCCTTGGACACCATTCTTTCAAATGACTATTTCCCGCAATTATTTCAAAGCTGCGCCACCAGTTGCGGGGTTTTAAAATACTTCGGCAACTGGCGGCGCAGCCAATTTTACAGCCAGCTGCGCCACAAGTTGCTCTCGGCTAATAGCGCCCTAAAGCTCTTATGTTAAGTGAAAACAAATACACCCAACAAACGAAATGCGTAATACAGTTAAAAATATTTCTGCAAAAGCCGTAAATTCGATTATGACATATTACGAAACAATTTTATAAGCAAGAAAAATGTCCCCAGCTGCTGAGATTCGACCTTGCACAAAAACAATCAATCTAGTATTGGCTACTTATATTTAATGGTTTATAAGAAATAAATTCTCACACTGGAAATAACGGAATATAAATTTCGATCAAGAATTTTCAATGGCTATTTTTATTCCTAAACAAACTTGAATACTCGTGCCTTTTACTCCGAATTATTTTGCACGTGAAACTATTTTATTAAGTAAAAGATTAATGTTCACAGAGGAAAAGTGAATTCATTTTTGAAATATTTAATGTTTACTAAAAGGTAAATAGTGGAACGTAAGGATCAACATGGAAACAAATGGACGCCAAACTATCAGAATGATCCAATTCCAGCATTAAAAAATTGATAACATAGTCAAATTGGAACTAATGGAAAGCTTAACAGTATTTTCATTTATGCTTGGAATTATCTGCTGTATAGATAAAATTGCAAATTTATACAATTTCATAATAACTCCATGCTAAGTGGTGAAAGTATATATCAATCATTTGGAAATCTTTGGAATTGGAATATAAATATCAATGGATAAGTTATTACAATTGTACAGTTGGATTTTATTAAAACGCATAAGAAAATTTAAATCTAATCGACGTTTATCTTTATTCACCTATTTTCGCGTGAATACACCAACTTCAAAGTACATTTTTTCTACTAAAAAGTGGTGTACTTAATTCAGCGCAGTATGAATATTTGACTAACAGATGTGGAATCATTCAATAACACGGGGAATTCCACAAATAATTAGTCTGCCTATTTTCGGCAATGCAATTAAAACCGTGGCAAATGAACCTGAAAAGCTATTTTCCCAGAAAAATGACAATGAATTATAACAATGGAAAAACAATGAAACCTTTCATTTCAAGAAAATCCCATCCCGAAAAGCTGCTGGTTATTATTTCCTACTGAGATAGTCAAGCATTATTCTGTATTTTTTTTATACATGCACCGCGCTTTCTCGAAAACCATTTCTCAGTTCCTTTTACATGCGAATCCTTGGAATTTTCTGTTTCATCGCTCGGTCAATATTTTCTTCCTCGACCAACAATAATTACATAACTGCTATCTTGGGCGCGGTGCGGCAAAAAAAACCAAGCAATATCCCTATAAAAAACATCAGACTGTATAGCATACGTTTCATTTTCGAAGGTGTCTCACAAAACGAATGCTTTATCGCTACATAATTTTGATGCAGAAATAGAAATGCGTTCTACAGAGCACGACATGAATGGCAAAAAACCAAGCAATATTCGTATCAATATATCAGACTCTGCATAGTGCTACGTTTCGTTTTCGAAGGTACTTCACAAAACGAATGCTTTATCGCTAAACAAGTTTGATGTGGAAATAGATTCTACAAAGCACGACATGAGTGTATAACGTGAAAATATGATACGAGCGATATTTATGAGAGCTACTTTCGTCTTCGTAAAGTTATCGCCCCATTCAAAACAGAGTTGTAAATTTGTATTCTGACGAGATGAAATCTGCTTCGAAGCTGCAGCGGGAAAACGTCAAAATCTCGGCTTATTTCTAATTAACAGAATATTGCGATTTGAAAAGCTGACAGTATTTTTTCTCTTGTCGATAATCACTGCGACCTACGAAAAATTGAAAAGAAAGATTTCACAAAACACAGAAGACACCCTGCATTTCATTCAGTTCCAGTTAGATTTCTCCGTCAGCAGAATTATTTATGAAGAAGTTATTAATGACTTTCCCACTTAAATTCCATAAGAGATGTTTTGAGAATGATTGCTTAAAATTCCTATATTCTCTGAAAGGGAAGCGCGATTAAAGTTGATAAGGGAATTCGGGTCTAAATTACTATCACTAAGTCGTCAAAAAACGTATAAATTCGTTTTTCTTCTTTTTGCCGAACTATCTAACATTCAAAACTTATTACTAATGTAATAGCCCAGATCTGTCTCTTGGTAACGCTCTGACGTCACCAACAATAAAACTCGCGCCATAGAACTGCGCGACGTTAAACAGCATTATTTCATTGTTAGAGAACCTAAACTTCAGTAATTTTAAATTTAAAAGAGTAATTGTCGTTCTAATTTGAAATTTAATAGCTCTAAAATAGTGAAATAAAAATTTGCTATCCACTGATATAAAATTTATCTCGCTATGATCAATAGTTCCCGAGAAATTTTAAATTATATTAATCATATATTTCAAATTAATTTCCATTCTTCAATAGAAAGTAGTAAATTACGTCAGTGGTATATCATGCGCGTGATATAGTTTGGACGCCACGATGCATCTGATTATTTATTGCAATCGTGATGATATAATTTGATATTTTTTGGCAACGTTTGACAAGCAGAGAAGTGTTTTGTTTTGATTAGAGATCTGAAGTACAAGGAAAATTATTAAACAACGAAAAATACTTCACACGGAATGTTGTTTTGAATAAAGAAATACGTAAATAATATGCAAATAAAAAAATATTTCCAGTCATAAAACATATGTTTATTTTATTTGTTTTCAATCAATGCTAAACATTTCTCTCGCATATACAGTGGCTCCCAAAAGTGTTCGTACATTTACGATTTTCAATGAAATGGGGATCTATCCATGAATTAATATTAATATTTCGGAATAAGTATTTAATAATAAGATCTATAAACTGTTTTTAACAAAACTACATGAAATATTTTAAGAACATAGTAAAACTTTATTTTTAAGAAATCAATAATCAAAAAGTAACAAAAATTTTATCTCACAAAAGTCTTCGTACACTAAAACATTTTCGAATAAATTCATAACTTAAATTATCGTCTGTCACTTTATTTTTATTTTTGCATTGTGTGGGATTTAGAAAATCGTTTGGCTTTAATTTTTGCTTGCTTACACCGTAATATTCTATTTATTATTTGAAAATGGCTCGTAGCCGTAAAGAAACAACAATAAGCATTCGAAAATTGATTATTTTTCATCATAGTAGTGGTAAATCAGTTCGGAATGTCGCTACATTATTAGTTAATTTATCCCATTCTACAACGCCCTAGATAGAGCCCTATTTCATTGAAAATCGTAAGTGTACGAACACTTTTGGGAGCCACTGTATATCTATTTAAACACGTCAAATTTGACGGGAAATCTCTCGAATGAAGAGGCAATTTGCACCAGTCATACCATGACGGGTGATTTTCTAGTTTCATGACATTAATGTGCAAATCAGTTTAGAAAAATGCTGAAAATTAATAGATGTCTATAGGTCTATAGAATATTTTCATTTCCTAATTTTACGACACATATGTCTATAATAAACATCGTTACTATCCTCCTTTTTTATTGTATCCAATTCCTTTACCATACATAACGCATTTCAATTTCGAAAACCACTGGTCTAATTCAGAAAAGGATTTTTTTTAAGTCACATTTGAACTTTAGTTTCACGAAAGCTGGTGCCAGTACGATGCTAGAGATATTCACTAGTTTTAAATAACGAAACCTTTAACACTGCAATTAAATAGCTGACAAGTATTGAACTAGCAAATATTTTTAAAACATTAAAAAAAATTAAGAAAAGCTCATTAAAATTACCAGTTCATTGAATCTGAAGTTGATAAAATTACGAAAATGCGTTCAAATCGGCCAATTTTACTCCCAGGATGGAAATTGGGTTCACGAATGCTAATTCGGGGGGGGGGAATTAAAACCAAGGCCATTCATTCACACGATTAAAATGTAATTAACTCTGCGCAACCACCCGAGGAACATACGTTAACTCAAGGGATAAAATTGAAGGTCAACGCATTCTCTGAAATTCTTTCGCAACTCTGCATTAACTGCGGGAAAAATCGCAGATGTCTATAAACGCTTATCTTTGTTAACCAAATATGTTAGGAAATATCACTTATTAAACACATTTATCATTTTTTTTTTGTCCAACAAGATATGTAATTACAATGTGCATAATAAAATACACGTGTGTGGAGAAAATCATAATTCTTCTTTGCCCTCCGTTTCTATCATTTTTTATGGTGGGGAAAAAATTGGTACAGCACGAAACGATTTAAGTTTATCCAATTTTGAAGTTAATGAGAAAACTACCGAGATCGTACTGTCACAATTTTGAGTCAACGCAGATGCGAGAGCGACATGACGATTGAACAGAGTAGCGTCCCGTTTTGAAGATATACTAGGACTGTTTGGGGACGGACCTCGTAATTCTGAACCGTGCCCTGATGATGAGGCCCAGAATCGTGCCGACATCCCCTCTCCAAAATTCAACACCACACTGCAGGGAGGACCAACGGCATAGGGTTAGTGCATATACGGCGGATGTTTCGTAGAATTGCAACTCTAATATCAACTTGAAATAATAAGAAAAAAAATTGAAAATTTATCTCGGATTTCATAAGACTCGAACTTATGAATAGGTGAAATTTTTCTATCCCATGCATCGACAGACTGCCGCATATGCTATATCAATTTAGCCGAAGTCTATACTTAAAACATTAAAAATCTGATTGTAATTGTATATTCTTTTCGACTTTTCTATAATCAAACTTGGAAGAGTATTCGACAATATTTTCTTTTATTGTGAGATTTTTAAGTTATAAATTCACTATTGAATGGCGCTTTCTCATATAAAATAAAAATTTAATTAATCAATAAATTGCTAATTAAGTTCTACAAATATTAAAATATTGCATTGTCATCGGGTACACATAAATATAAAATTTCAGAACTCTGGCCCATCAACAAGCGAGTGAAAAATCGATAGTAAAATTCCCTCTTTACAAAACGTGAATGAAGTCGAAGTGTGAGAAAAAATCCCCGATTGGGAAGTCTCCAAGATTTTTCAAAATCTTTCGTCTGTTACAGAAATAAATATTTCTGAATACTGCAGAAAGTGCTCGAAATGCTCTCCCCGTGAACTTTTGCGCCAGCGACTTATGGTATTGATTAAATGTGACAGGTGCCGATTTCCTTTGCAAAGTGTAATAGATAACGTTTCTATCGAAATAATTGCAATTATAGTGAATTTCTTTCATGCAAGCCTCATTAATCTCCCGATTTAAAACTGACGAAGTCGGATTTCTCTTTCTTTTGCAAAATAAAGAAATCTTATAAAAACCAATAGAAGAATAGACAACTCGTTGACAAGCTGGAAAGTGTCCTATTCACAGCTGGAAAAAGAAAATAGATCGCTTCTGGCAATTGCATCCAGAAATTATTTTTGTAAAGAATTATTTCTAATTTTGTAACCTTCCGAAATAATTTTTTTCCCATAATTGTACAGCAAACAGGAGAGACTATTTTTCAATCGCACTGTAACCAATGATGCATTGGGAAATGAACCCAACTATGACACTACTCTTATTTTACACATCAAAGGCACACATTTTAATAAAGATTACGAGCCTGTCAATTTTTACGAAAGTAATTTCTCCAGTATCTGAAGAAGTAGCCGACTCTACACTATTGTGCTCCCAATTCAGGTTTGTGAAATGTCCTTACAGAGAATGATGGATCGGCATTTCCTTTATTCCTTAACGCCAGTACCCTTTGACAGTCCTTCCATTTTCTTTTAGACCTTATTAGTTTATATTTAACGGCGACATACAATTTGAGTTTCGAAAACAACGGTGTTATACAAATAGCCTTTCCTCGTCTCGAAAGGAAACACCTGGCAAAGGCATTTACGGTAAATCTTGTAACAATTAATCGAATTAATAGTTCGATTACCTTTGCCTGCAGCACACACCAATCTAAACAGGAAACCTGCAGATTTAGGTATAAGAATAGCATATCAGCTTAAGAAAAATAAGACCTAAAAACGATTAGATACTATTTTAAACATTTTCATTATTCAGTCATCTCAAAATACAAATTCAACCCTCTTGGCGCAGAAATCGCGATTCAATTACACCATGTAATTCCGTGGGCTACGTAACTGATTTAAATGAATTACATAATTATCACTATCGAGATGCAACGTTAACGAATAGATTAAAATACTTTTGCGTACGAATGAATTCTTTTTTTATATCTATCATTAAACTAGTATTACGGAACGTTATAATCGTCAACGCCATATAATGTTATAACGTTATTACATATTATAACGTTGAAATATAATATACTATAATGCTAGATATAAATAGCAATTCACTTATAAGAAAAGTATTCAAATCATTGCATCTAAATAGTGATTAAAAACAGAATATTGTTGAAGGCTTGGAAAGTTATAGTCTCGAAGTTTGCAAAGACATCCAACTCCTTTTACCTTAAAATAAAATCGCGAATTCTGTTTCAGGAATTTATTTAAACTCATATAAGAGCCTAAATTGAACCCCGAGAGGTTTCAGTTTGTTCAAGCGATTTGTCTCAAATTAATTGCGACTAATCAAAATAATTACAGGTTGCATTATCGAAATTTCTAAAACGCAGTTAATTCGCGCAAAGTCTCAGTGACAAAATTATAAATTGGATATGACGGGGACTACTAGAAATTTATGCTTGTTTCAATAACAAATTTATGAACCGAGAAGTTTTAAACTGGGCAACGCTAACGACGAGTAACTTACAGAGAAAAACTCTCTGCACCTCCCATGTCACGATTTGAAATACGAAATCTAATTTTTAAAGGGGGAAGGATTGATTTAATTTTAGGTGAGCAAATTGTGCTCTTAATTTAAAAAAAATGGGACAACTGCAATTAGAAATTTTGAAAAATTTTATTGAAATAATATTTATGAATTTTAAACGGTTGTCGTTGTCAGTTGGGCTACAGAATTTTGGATTGCTTTTAATGATACAGTTCTGGTATACAAGACGCGTATAGCTCATCATAACCTTTTAAAGTCTGAACAGTAAGAATTCTGAAATATTCTATCATTTAAAATTCAATGGGGATATTTCATGTCGCATGACAAACGTAACTGCATGTGTCTTATCTATCTGCGCTTTATGTTTTTCCTCCTACAATAGGTTTCAAATTGGCGCCATGCATTCAACGTGTATCACAAGAGATGAATAAACTCCATTGGTTACAAATTAGACTCGTCCTTGTAGAAAAAGAGTTAACTAAAGTACTACAGAACTTGAAGGAGGTTTAAATTTTCCTTCATTGTAAAGCGAGGGCTATAAATATCAAACTTCAGTTTCGGATTTAATGATATAGAAATCGCGAGGGTTTTGTGTTAAAGTATTTGTTAGCAACGACTGACCAACCCATATGAAAAAATCTTGAGTATGGCCCAAATTTCATACGAGTTTTCGTTCTGAGTCGGGCTTCAAGAAGCAAGCCTTGTAGAAGTGGAGCTTAATTTTTATGTCGTGCACAAATGGTGAATTACATTTACAGCTTGATAAATCCATCCAACGGTACAGCGTTGGAATATTAAACCTCTAAAAATCAATAAAATACGCAACTCGGTATTCTCACATAGGAAGCAAGTGAAGCATTCAATCGTTTTGGTCCAGACTAATACATGAAAAATATCTGGAATGTCAATTTTCAGGAAAGAAATATTCACAAAACTGTCGGAATTGCTCTTTAAATTTCGAAGCGTGATTTCACCTATGTATAATGAACGGGAAAAGGTACGACAAGAACATTGAACTTGCTTTCATCAGTCATTCAGTAAGCTAGGAGGATTTTAACCTTTCGTCAATATCGATTTTTTTGTGTTCGATTTCTGATGCACCAATTTTTCGCAGTTCTAGGTTTACTGCCATATAGTATATGCTATATGGATCTATGCTATAGTATACGCTGCTTGGATCTCAACATTTCAATCTATACTTTGTTTGCACGCGCAGATCTCTTCAACGATAATTAAAAGCATTAATTAAAAATGTATACGTTACAGTTAAAGCGTGGAATCCGTTATTTCATAGGATAAATAAGTATTTCATGAAGTACCTAGTTGAATACCTAGTTATTCTGTGAAATAACTGAATTATACGCTTTAACGGTCACGGTATTTTCATTCAACGCAAAGGACAACGAGCATGATCAGGCTAATTACAGAATTTATTAAAATTAATATACCAAAATATATGCTTGTTCAGATATTTAGATTAACATCCAATTTGAAGGTACACGAGGGATATTCGCAATTTAGAACCGTGGTCTGATCAGATATTGAAAAATACCAAATTATTCTGATTGTATGCTACACGAAAATAGTTATTAATTTAATATATAACTTCATTACAGGAGAAAACGGACATCCGACGGACATTACATGAAAATGCGATTCATGCAAATCACAAATCATTCGGCAACATTCAACTGAAAACTGGAATATAAAACTGCCCCGGCAGTTTTACATCCAATATTAAACTTACAGAAACAAATGAAAATAGATGTCTAGTTCTAAATATAACTTGCTAACAATTTAAATTTTCAGGAAACAACTGAATTTAATCAGCTTTATATAAATCAATACACAACGTGGGATACCTCACATATTTACCTATACATAGACTTGGCAACAATGATATCCTTTATAGTTTCTTTCCAAGACAGACTTTTCAAAATTGAAATTTACGGAAAAAGCGGTAAAAAATAACTGTCTGAATTCTTTCTTTATATTGTGAAGGGTGATTAAAAATGAATCGTGCTTATGTAGATCTTTAAATCAATCATGTTCTAATTTGAGAATTATGTAGGCATGAAAGAATGCAAGTAGACAAAAAAACTCGCCAGAGGTCCAATTAGCATTATAAATATTGCAATATCATCTCAACTTAATGAAAAGGAACCCGGAATTGCACTTTCGCCCACAGCAATGCATTAAAACAGAGGTTGAAAAAAAAGCGAGCTTTTTAACGCAAATGTTTGAAATAATTTAATTCGATAATTGTGGTCCAAATCATCAATAACACTGGACAACAAAAAAAAAATTTTTTTTCATGTTGCTTGAGAAAGAAATGGTTATACCTATGTATTTTTGTACCCTGATTTCAAATCTGTTAACCGTTTTTTACAATCACCCATAGTTTTTGAGCAACGTAGTAACTCTTATTATATACATCAGGAAATCACATTCAGCTTGCAATATTTACACAGGCATATTAAAATGTTACAAACCTTCACTTTCTTGTGTACTTGGCCTGTCGACTGTGCTTGGCTTGAGGAATATCCATTTTCAATGTCCAACAATAGTCGGCTAACATTTTGGGATTCCATTTCCCTTGGTAACGAGCTCCCATATTCGAGATATCCCGATGGAACCGTTCACCATGCTCGTCGCTTACTGATACAAGGTTTTCGGGGAAGAATTCTGAGTGGGAGTGGAAGAAATGGATTTTCAACGACATGTTGCATCCCATGGTATTGTAGGCCTTTAAGCAAGTTATTGACGATTTGCCTTAGTTTTCCGCTTTGTGATTTCCGAAGAAGTTTTTTGCTAACTCTATAAACGATGTCATGCTGCGGCTTCCTTCTTAGTCAGTTTACTCTCAAACACCGGATCCTTCATTAGTTGTCTAAACTGAGGCCCAACAAATATGCCTTCCTTAATTTTTGCTTCACTCACTTTTGGAAACTTCAGACGTAAGTACTGAAATCCACTTCCTCCACAGTCCATCGCTTTAACAAAAATCTTCATAAAACCTAATTTGATGTGCAATGGAGGCAAGAGAATTTTTTCTGAGGCAACTATTGGTTCGTTCTCTTTATTCTTCACACCCGGTATGAGGAACTGTCGTTTGGGCCACACCTTCTTGATGTAGTGCTTTTTTCTGTCCCTGCTGTCCCACTGTCACAGAAAGCAACACAATTTTGTGTAGCCTGCTTGCAATCCAAATAAGACGGCAATCATTTTCAAGTCGGCGCATATATGCCAAGAATGCTTGCTGTACTCAATACTGGACAACATATGCTTCAAGGTTTCGTATGTTTCTTTCATACGAACGGCTACATTCTACAGGAATCGAAGGGTGCTTGTTACCATTGTGTAACAGAACTGCTTTCAAGCTGACCTTTGAAGAGTCTATAAACAAACGCCATTCTTGAGGGTTATGTTGTAGTCCTAGAGCCTTAAACAACGAGTCAATATCATTACAAAATAGCACATCACCATCTTGGCAAAAGCTTCCACGTGCTGCCAAACAGAAACATCTGTCCTTACAAAATGGCTCATGCATTTAATCGTATTTGCGTTGCCGGATTCGCGATCCAAAAACGCCTGTTATAATTTTTGACATACAGCCTTTTCTTTATGAAAATTATAATTGTAAGAGCATTTCAAACCCAAACATTATCTTCTTGGCCGGAAATTAATTTTTTCAGAAACTATTTTTGACATAAGATCCGACATATTTCAATGACATTTTCTATGTACTTGTAAGCAATTACGAGTAGTGTTGCTGAAAAACAATGTGTTATAGAGGTTTTGAGATTATATTCGGGTTCAGTGACCATAAAAACCATTAACAGTTAAAATCTCAAAGGCAGCAAAAAAAATATCCTGGCTACGACATCGATTCAAATAAAAGAAAGGAGTGGACAGAGGTTTTAGTGCGAGTTCATGTTGCATAAAATTGGAGGGTGATAGACAAATTCCGATTGGTTTTTCGAATTCAGAGCGTGAAAGTACATAAGATTTAGGTAAAATCATACGGGCAACAAAATAGTTGTTGTCCAGTGTAATCGGAAGCAGATACGCAATACGAAATCAACTAAGATTCTGACACGTAACCTTTTAGCTAAGAATTACAAAAAGAAGCATTAATAAATTGTGCAACTGATTGCATTCAGTTCAATTTACACGCTAAATTATACACTTTCTTAAGTACAGTTTTCAAATGGTTAATCCATAATAAGGTAGTAAATCCCCTCTGTGTAAGTGTGTCTAATTTGGTAGAATTGAACAATCAGCTGGTGGGAAGGTGAGAGAATAGGAAGGGGAAAAAAAGGATGCAAGCATTTCACAACTTCTCTCTTCACAAACAAATATCAAAATACATTCTTTTTAAGAAAAAAATTGATAGTTTTTTCCCAGCTGTCGCAAAAAGTTTCGAAATAACTTATTCTTTATTGTTAAGAAGACGCACTGCTGCATTCATTGCGAAATTTTAAGTGTTATTCGGTGACCATCACAAAGGTAAACTAGATCGAGTAAAGACTTCGAATACTAAGAAGGCGACATTTTGCATAATAAACCATTTAACAGCTGCGATAAGGAAAAGAAATTTAATCTGAAGGACAAAAATAAACGAAAACGTTATAAAAAATGAATGCAATAAGATAATAAAATTATTTAACATATTTATGGAATCTTCAGAAAAATCAACAAAAATTAACCCTCCGTTAGTCGCACACTTGAATCCTTAAATAGTTGCAATGGATAAAAAAAATCTATTTTGTAATATGCACATTCCGTTTTGATAATTTTAACTCTATAATTAACCTTCCAGCAGGCGCGCGTATGCAAGAGATGCTTATATTGTGCATCGTATTACATACTTATATCGTTCTTCTTACAAATTTAAGCGCCATTTTTATTTATAAAACCTTTGATTAGTATGAAGCTAAAAATACAGATGACAAATAAAAGTTGTTTATTTTTGTAAAACACGACATAAATAGGTAATACGATGCACGATATAAGCATCTCGCGCGCCCCGTGGAAGGTTAAAATAATTAAACCTAATGATTCTGCAAGGAAAATTCAAATTGCGATGCGTCAGAAGCAGCTGAAAGACGCAGATGCAAAAGACGCTCATCTGTAAGATATTGCGACTAACGGAGCGTTAAGCACTCCATATATTAACAAAAAAGTATTTGTATATTACAAATATTGGACAGTTTTCTCTAATTATCAATTGACATTCTAATAGAAAAAAATTCATCAAATGAAATACTTAACTAAAGATGCCAGTTCTTCTGCAGTTGCGACAAAGATAGCATAAGAATTAAATTATAAATGACAAGATACGCTTGATTAAAAACTCAATCAGCAACTTGCCAAAGAACATAGCATATTATTAGACTTGATTTCTCCAACAAAATTTTCTTGCTTAAAATTGCAAGCACCGTGCACACTAAAAATCAAAACAATACCATTGTGAAAGCTTAAATGTCTACACGCTGTTATCAAATTGCGGTTTTTGAAACGAATAAACCAAACTTTTAATACTAAAGAATGTCACAATTCCTACAACGGCTAGTGAAAAATTATTCTGGAATATAATAAACTCAGATCGTCTTTTAAATAAATGTCATTAGTAAAATAATTAGTACTCAATTTACTTCGAAAAAACAATTTATATACTATTTTTAATGAATGCAGCTTTACAGCAAATAGAGAAAAAATATATATTAAACAGCAACTACTATTAATGAATTATTTCCACATGTAATTAGGGTTTCGCATTACATTAAAATAAAATTTCAAATTACATACCAGAAATATCGTTCACATTCTGATTGCTGTCCGCATACGCAAGGTTGGTCATCGGAAAAGTTTTTCCATCATTCACCGTTAACTCAATATCACCGACATCTCTAACACCATACATAGCTTTCAACACAACACCTTCATCTTCAACAGTTTTGTCCCTCATGTTCATACGATAAAGGCACGCTCTCTGAACGGAAACACTTGTTGACTCCCCGACCGCGAACCGCCAACTCACACGAGTCCAGCCGCTCGGCAAAGGCTATCAAAGAAAAAGCAACAGGTGTGCAGAACTGCACACGCTGAATCGTTCGAGCCTGTTGAGCTTTTGTTTCGAACACGCCAACCAGGCGAAATATTTAAGACATTTATCTTATCTCGGAGACGATTTCAGTAAGGTGCAGGCAGTAGTAAAATGGAAAAAAGTAAACACTTGTAAGCAATTTAAGGCACCGGCCGTAAAACTGGGCTGTAATAAAAATTCGCAGTACAATAAATATAACAAATGAAATTTAAAAAATTGGCGATAAAAACCTAATAAAAAGGCGAACACTCAGTTTGTGTTCAAAGTGGAGCGGGGAAAGCTCCAGTGTTGACTAGCCGACACAAGAAATGGAAATGGAAGTCAGTCGAAAAGGAGGTTAGCACAGGCAGGGAAAATAAAACGGCATCGAGGAATTTTGAAAGTCATTCGGCTGCATTGGTTACTTTGTAGACAGCCTCGACGCCGAATTATTATAATTCATCATCTCGTATTTCCTACTTGGCTCTCCGACATTCCGTTCACGTGTTTTATTGTTTCACGGAACGAACTGGGCGAGGGAAATTAGCGAGAGAGCGAACCGAGCAGAGATGAGAGCAGACGCCGAGTTTTATTTGCAGAGGACGAAAATAACCCAGAAATCAACTGCAGAATATGAATTAAGATTTCCTTTGATATACGAGTTCGCGCCGAAAAGGCTCACTCTAGTGCGCGTAAGATTTCATCACCGATTACGTCTTTCCTTCAACAAAGTTGAAATACAGCATATTCCAGAAAATTAAGCGGATTACACATCCATACTACCGACATTCCTGGAAAAATGTGCACTGTCGAAACAAAGGGAATGCATTCAAAGTTCGATAAAATCTAGTAAAAAAAAAAAGCCTATTGCATTAAAACCAGAAATTCCCACATTTTTTGGCTGTATTTATTCCTATTTTGAAATTATTTTTGAGAATGTACCTTGTAACTTTAAACATCTGATAATGAAGACTGATTGATTTAATGTGCTAAATTAAAGCATTGTTTTGAAGCTACCTCCTTTCAAATTTTCACATCATAACAGTGGGAGGGCGTTTGGCGCCACCGGATTTGGAGTGCGCCAAGCCTAATGTGACGTCCCGTTGTCCCTAAGCACAGCTTCGGGACGCCCAAACGTCCCGTTTCCAGAAAGAGAGCGACCCACGATAACAATTTCAAGCAAGAAGAGGCCAAAAATCAAAAAAACCCTACGACAATGTCTATTAGTCCGGCGATGACGGAGCATGCGCTGTACTTGCCACACCTATGTGAGAGGCCTGCTGTCTCGCACTACATTACACCGCATGAAGTGACAGAACGAAACACTGGGAATAGTTTAAGCGAAAGTCGTTGGGTGGAACTGTTCAAACACTTTCACACCAATAATCAACTAATGCACTTTTTTCTTATGTGTAAGTTGTGGACGAGCTAGAACTGCAAAGTCGCAATTTAGAAAGCAACGTTAATTACCAAAGTTAATTTTAAAAAAATCCTGCCCAGAATTTCATTCTTTTTTTAAATCTACACCAAATATACTGAAACAAAAATGTGTTCTTCAGAAAAATGCAAGATTCACGCGAGTTATTTATTTTCACGTGTCGATTCATTCATAAATAAAAACTGAAGAAATATGCCTTTTCTGGCATTCACCATAATATTACCCAAAAATTCAAAAATGTCCCGTTTTGAGGGGGAAAAGTAAATGGTCACTTTAGCCAAGCAGGGGAACACAGCAGATCTTTGACTGAATTAGGTCTCGAACACGCATTCCTCTGGCCCTTAGTCTTCGCTAGAATTAAATTTTAAATCCGCGACCCTCTCACTCAAGTTCTTTCCGAGCTGAAATACGCCGATGGCTACAGCAACCCTACCTTTAAATTTTTAACTGTGACCTAACGCTCCAAACTACGCACCAATGCGAGAACATTTGTAGCAATGTAAAAACAGAGGCATTGCTCCTACGGTGTTTCCTTGATGGAACCGATACGCGAATCCTATAACTAATGATCATGAATGTTTCTCTATGAATGGGTTCAGCGGTGGCCTGTTGATAAGGTCTCGGCTTCGGAACCGGAGGATTATAGGTTCAAAACCCGATTCTACCAAAGATCCGTCGCATATATAAGCCTGAAGCACGTTAATCTGACGTCGAGGGTCAAATGCTCTCCAGCTGGGGTGGAGAGGAAGTCTGGAGAGAAAGATGCCGGCTCAGGTGTCGTCCTCGTGATCTAACTACGCTTTAAAATTACGATAATAGTCTTCAAGCGGTTGTTTCAAAACGGGACTCTCCACATATACCAATTAAATCATAGCAGCTCCTTAATTTACAGGTGTATAAAAAAAATGGTTATGCATATAAAATCCTCTTCAACCCTTCATCAAAAATTTGAAAGGGGGGGGGGATGGAATTTTTTAAGAATAAAGAGTCGCTTTCAACGCTAGGTTTTTTTTAAAAAAAATGGCATCAAGGCTGTATTGGTTGTTTTTAATAGTAGTTATAGTCAGCCACGGAGCCGAATAATTAAAATTTGTTATCTCGTATTTCTCACTTTGCTGATGGGCATTCCATTCGCGCGTTTTTAGTGTTTCAAGAAACAAAATAAGCGATGAAAATAGCTGAGGCAGTGAGCAACCGCCTTGAACAGACATCAAGTTGAGAGCGAAAACAACTCGGAAATCAACTGAAGAATACGAATTAAAATAATTCAGATTTTGATTGATATACGAGTTCGCGTCAACACTCCCGATGCAAGAAAATATCATTACAGATTACGTCTTTCCTTCAGAAAGTTGAAAAATGGCAGATTGTTTGAGAAAAGTTAACTGATATTTTTATATACCTATCTGTGCCTATATTTAGCGGTGTTCTTGAGAATTTACAAGTCATATGAAAGTAAAGGAAATGCATCTATTTTTCTTTAATAAAATTTTCGTGAATCTACAAAAAATCTATGCTAGCTATCTCAAAAGAATTACTACCATTCACTACTTCTATTTTTTAATTTTATTAATTTTACTTTACACCTGCTTTAAAATACTTTTGAGGACGAACCTATTAATTTTGAACCTTGGTCAGACAGCACCCGAAGTTAAAGGATTAAAGCTAGTATAGTTTAGTTAGATTAATATAGTGTTTTAAAGCTACACAATATACATTATGGGATGGTCCTCGTAATTTTGAATGATCAGATTTTCCATTTAACCCCTTGAACAACGAATTTATTTTACTACTTTGACTTAATTACAGATTTAAACATCGAAAATTCTATGCACCAATCAGCTTGACCATGGCATATGAAGGGGTTAAGCTTCTCCCAACTTTCACGCCACACTAACGTAGAAACATTTGACCCCGACATCAAATTTAACGTGCTTCAAGCCAAACTGACATGATTGACTGTTGGCCTCAGGTCTCGAATCTGAAACAGAGACTCTACAAACAGACCACCACGACCCAAGGAGATAAAATGAAATTGAGATTAAAATCCAAAAACAATTTCGATCATAAAGACAAACTTATAACTGAGATATCATGTTCCCCTTTGTTTCTTAAACGCTTGGAAATAGGGAGTCATAAAATGATTATACAAATAATTATTAAAAATATGATTTTTCAAGAAGTCACAAAGATCCAAAGTTGAAGACCTGGATACGAACCTGTACGTGTTAACAAAACTGACAAACTTCAAACAAAACTGTTTTGCAATTCGAGAAAACAAGATGCCATTTTTTTCGGGGGGGATTGTTCTGAACACAACCTGAAATGATAAGTTTCCTCCATTAGCAGATTGTGGCGTAGTTTCAAAACAATATGCTAATATATTAGATAAAATTTTGCTTATCACCAACTACTTCATTCCTTTTAAAATTATCTCCTACAACCGGCAAATAACGAATATTCTTCATAGATGTTTTAAAAAGCTATTGATTTGATGTTTTACAACGGTACCTAAGCAAGAATCCTACTTTCCAAACTTTTAAGAAACATCCAAGAAAGAACATCTAAACGAGAGGACTGTTAATGCCAAATCCGGGCATATCACGGATTTTTGTTAGGATCGCGATCGCTTATCCACGAAGCCTGCATTCTTTCAACAGGCCAGTCATAAATAAAACTGAAGGCTAAAAAAATATTAACGATTTCAATCGAGCAACATCTAAATCACTCAAAATAAAAATTATGTCAAAAGGCAAAACAAAATCTTGTTCATTTCCCTACTAAATAAAGAGGATGCACGCAGACGAGACACGCGAGTTTTGAGATCAAAGGGTTAATGGATTCATTCAATAAAATTATGTGAAACAATCGAAAGCATTTCTTTTTTGGTTTCCCTGGATGAATATGTCCCCAGCAATGCATGAAACATTTATTTTACTTTCATATTTATTGAACTTCCTACTAAATAAAAATTATAAATTTAATATTATTTATTCCTACTAAATAAAAAGGATGCACGCAGACGAGAGGAGAGTTTTGAGATCAAAGGGTTAATAGATTCATTCAATAAAATTATTTGAAACAATCGAAAGCATTTCCTTTCTCTGGACATCTTTGCCAGCAATGTATGAAACATTTAATTTTATATTCTATGAACAATAACATGCTATAGAATGAAAAATACATTTTGGAGACAATATATAATGAAAAGCTTTAATAAGATTCATTTGAAAATATACAGGATACAAAATTTAAAAAATACAATAGATTTTTCTTTAGAAAAAGACCACTTCTGAAATACTTGTTAAAAAGTAGACAAAATTAGAATTGTATTTAATACTGTCCATATAAAAAAGTTTCAAATTTAACAACTCCGAACCAGCCTCGTGAATGCTTGGGGAAAGAATGAAAATTATTACAACAGATATTTCATACTTTGCCTAGGCATACTGCAGAAATTTCATATATTCTCGACGAAATGCGCGCACTCACTATCAATGTTCGTGAATAAGACCCGCTCGCGATTAACGATAATTACCCGAGACTTGGTGAAAACGTTATTTTAAATTCACGAAGTAGAGCGAAACGTTGATAAATAGACCAATATTTGACTAATGTAACCAGATTTTCTGAACAGCAACCCGAACCGCTCTAGAGATTCGCCGGGGGAGGCAAATCTAAACATTAAATCGGAATCGAGAACTGTCCCGGCGAATTCATGGCCCTTTATTATTGACGCGGATGATAGCAGGAGCTTATTCGGGGAACTTAATGATATTAAAGGAGTTTGAAATGGAAAGAGATTGGGAAAAAATTGGTAGATATAACATTATTTATCTAATTTAAAAAATAAATTAACCTTTTTACTTTCTCGTATACGAAGAGAAAGTATTGCAATTGTCAAAAAATTCGAACTCGAGATTTTGACGAATCTCCACGTTTTAGACTACCCCGAGTCCGAAAAACACAATTTTGGAATTATGTCTGTCTGTCTGTGAACACGATAACTCGAAAACTATTAGAGCTACGGGGGTGAAATTTAGTATGTGGTCTTTAAACACAATTTGTAGGTTTCTATCAAATTTTGGACAAAATCCATCAACGGTAAGTCTGTCTGTCTGTATGTCCGCTGTCATGTGAAAGCTATAACTCAAAAACTTGAATAGCTAGATGGATAAAATTTGGTACACAGTTTTATCGTCATGAATGTAGGACCGTATAAAATTTTGGGCCAAATCCGTCTAAGGGTTGACTGTCTGTCGGTCTGTATAATCGCATACTTGTAAAAATTATATCTCCTAAACCCTTTGGCTTAGATAAATTAAAATTGGTATGATGGTTGTTAACATCATAGATATGTGCCCGAAGTTCGTTTCAATACGTCAAAAAAAAGGTGTTCAAATTGCATATTTGGTTCAAAATGCACATTGCATATATTGCATTTAAAAATTATCTCTCATAAGCCCTTTGGCTTAGATAAATAAAACTTGGTATCACAGATCCTAACATTAATTATAGATCTGTGCCCAATTTTCATCTCAATCGGTTAAAAAAAAGGTGTTCAAATTGCATATTCAATTTTTTAAATCCGCATGCGCATGAATACTGGTAGCAATCTCTGTGCACGCGCAAGGATAACGTCACTTTGTCCTTGAGCCGGCAAGAGTGGAATCGGTACGCATTTAATCGCTACGCATCTCTTTGAATTTGATTCTTTACGTAAATATTTTACAATCACTACGATCTACATTGAAAAACCTTCCGATAGTCCTTGGATTCCGGGTTACAGTAGGTTCGAATTTTTTTATCCACGCGGGAGAGGGGAAACAGAACCTTTTTGGGGAAGTATGCGAAAAAGTTTAGGGGAGACCACTCCCGCTGGTTTTTAAAAAAATCATAAGGGCTATTTATTTAAAGGTAAGAAACAGGACAACTCGGAACATTCTATTAAATATAGAATAATCACCTTAATTCCAAATATAAAACACGAATGTCGTTCCACACAATGTAAACATTTCCTTAACAGTACAGAAATAAGCAATTTTCATAAAAAGCGGTGCCAGAAATTTCGTTTTTTAATTTTAAAATACATAGTTGTTAAAAAGTTTCTTCTTAGCTTTTTGAGGCAGATAGATGACGTACAAGCACGTTTTAAGAAAAGTGTGACTAAAAATCAAGTACCATGAGAAATATTATCATAGCATCTGATGTACAATCACTATTATCTACACACGCACTCTTCCAAAACCCACCCTCTCAGCGTGTCTGGCCGCCCGTGCCCGTCCTGAACGGGTTAAACCCATTTTTTTCCCCACAATTCAAGGGAATCAGCGACTATAAATTATAGCAATGATTCTTTGTGCGCACTCTGATTCATATCTAACTCTTGGGCAACTTCAAATACTGTCGAATCCACAAGATTCGCATTGAAACTCACCTGGAAATTTTACTTCTCGGCCAATTACTTCCAAGTTCACACTCTCATTATAATTAGATTTCACTCATCTCAACTTTTAACGAGCGCACAAATCCACCAATACCACTAACGAGTAACTAATTATACAGAGAAGAGAATCGTCTCGTTATCTTATTTTCAGTGATACCAGCAGTGCATCTAGATTCGTATGAGACAGCATACCAAATATGGTGAACTTAAACTGAAAACTGTCCATTTGTATAATGAATAAACACACAAAAATTTATTTCAATACACAGATTACAAACAAGTCTCGGTTATCAGCTCAGAGAGTTTAAATATCTTATTCATACAATTGCGTATAGCAGGTATCTATCTCATTATCAAACTATTTGCTACATTGACACTAAAATGACTAAGTATGTAACTTATATTCGTCATCGAAGGAAAAAGATACCATAATAAACAATTAAAATAGAAAGTCCATTTGTCCTATTATTAAATTGGTAAAAACGAAAATTCGCAACTTTCATGAACAACGGATTCTTAGAAAGATGAATGCAAAGTAGCAAATAATTGATTTTCTCGATCACAGTTACAGATCAACCAAGTTAATATATACAGTAATCCGGCAGATATCACACCAAAGTACTGCCGGATTAAGGAAAGTTCATTTTTTTAAAAAACGCATTTTAACAGTAAAACAAACAGTTCTTAAACAAAATATACAGAAAATTAACTATAAATAATAAATATCAGAAAATTTGAGCAGCAGCCTAATATTAACTGCGCCCCAAGGTCACTGACTTGTCTTCCCCGAAAATGCCGGATAACTGGAGAGGCAGGATTGATTGCTGGATTATAGAGAATCCACCGTACTACTACTAATCAGAAGAATCGTCTTATAACTAGCCGCCTTTGGCGACCGGCTGGTCGCCTGTCATATTAATTTAGTTAGAAGTTATGAAAACCACCAATATCTTTCATGTACACATTACGTGACAAATCATAAATAAATGTTGTAAGTTTAAAATCCTACACATAAAAGAGAACAACAATCCGATATATGTAAGCTCCGATGTATATGTGGACATGGTGCACGTTCATATTCCCCGATGCGGAAGTTTGGAGGAGTAGGTGCAAGTTCGGGGTGTCGTCATCCGACTGCGGATTAAAATTTGCGCCTTCGGATTGCTTGCTTCAAACGGAAGTTAGTAGAAATGAATGCCGTCGAATTAATTTATGCAATGACCAACTCCAAAATGACTGCAATTGCCAGAGATGCAGACACGTTTCAAACAATGGGAAGAGAAAAAGAGGACGACTGTTCAAAAAATCCAGCGGTTGGCGGATATTTTACACTTCTGTGAGTGAGATGAACATCAAAATGAAATTTTAGTAGGAGTAATAATAAATTACGCATTATAAGAGTTTGCAGAGAACATTGTGAAATATAAAATTCGGTTTCTTTTTTGTAACATTTAAAAAAAAAGGGGGGGGGGATCTTTAATCTCCAAAACAATATTTATATAACAGTTTTTTTTTATATTCTCAGAAAGTGACATTAGTGGGTGTAATGAAGAAAATAATGAATTTTTTACACAACTGAAGTTTTGAATATCATGTTCTTTAAGTATGCGAAAGAAATATTTGCCCTTCAAATTTAGAAACTTTATCGCACTCCCATAGAAAATATTGTACAAGCGTCATTCGATTTATTCATGATTACAAAAACATCTTTTCATGTAAATGATGCAGCTTATTTGCCAGTAAAGAGGTAGAGTTCCACTGTACCAATATTGTATCAGTAACATGAGGTCTTGAAAGAAAAATCCTTCCCATAAATTTAAAATACAGTAAACTGGCGCTTTTACAAAGTCATGATTCACCAAAAAGCACGTAAATGAAAATGTCTGGGTTTTACCCGAAAATATTTTTTTAATTTATCTCATCCGCTTTGTCTTACCATCAATTCCAGATTTTTAGACACGCAGTCATATATTTGTAGTTTTCCTGCGAATACTTGCTAAAATACAGATTCACCATCTATGATAAACAGCCAGACAAATGGCAGAGATATTCCATTAACTGTTAATATTGAAATGATCATGTATCATCCTTCATTTCCGCACCTGGATTCAGTGCTTGATCTATTTGTATCCTCATTCAATAGCTTTTCCGAATATAATAAAATGTCTCATATCAAGAAATTCTGAATAAATTGAGGAAAGAATTTCAGCATTCATTTGCTCTCAACAATGGCCGAGTTAATCGAAACATCTGTTAGGCCTTATGCATATTTCATGATTCCTCATTGTTGCTTCTTTTTTCATCCACATATCGTGGTCACGTGTTAACATGGAACACGTGATTACATGGAAAAGGCAGACATTGTACCAAATCTATACTTATAAAAGGCAATGTTTGTGTGTGTGTGTGTGTGTACGATGTCCAGACGAATCTATAGCGCTTACAGCCATGAAATTTGGCACACAGTAATGGTGACTCAATGCACCTCGAAGCCAGAATTTTAAAATTTAATCTAGAAAATTTTTTATTTAATGTTTTGTGTTGTTTTGGATCATGTTTGGCACGTTTACGGCTGTAGTATCTTTTCTAATGATCGTTAGAAAACAATCAATGCACCATCGGATAGAACAAACAATTTTTTTTGTAATGAAGTCTGTTTTGAAAATTTCCAACATAATTTACTGAATTTTGAGAAATTTTTAAAAAATAATCACTTTTATGGCAATTTTTGATAAGGATTTCTTCAAATTCTCGCATCTGACGTTCTAACAACTCTATAATTTTCATTTTTTTTTTCAGCTTGTAACTCGAACGTTTATGTCGGATTTAAAACAAGAACCGTTAAAATACCTTTCACCGTTTTTTTTAATTAATTGTTCCCTGATCAGTTCAAACAGTTTTTTCTGCAAGCCAGCTTTCTCAGCGAGACATTCTCCGGAGCGAGTTAACTTTCCCATCATGCATTGTTACAATCTCATTGCCTGACGTGACCTTCATCGCGGCAGGTGACGTCATATACTATCACGTTCTTCTCGGAGAAGATACATTAACTGAATGGCTTCGATAATTATTTTCGGCAGTGTCTTAAAATGTTTGTCTCTCATATTTCGTATGCTATAATATCTCATCTTTCGGATGCTAGTTTGTCGCATTTATTAATATTGTTTTGGATTAACCTACTCGATACTGTTTTCCTAAATTCAATAATGCCTATCTTTTGTTTTTATTCTGTTTTCAAAAATTTTTCATGTCATTGAGGGCGGTTTTTTCATTTTGTTGAAGTCAAGATAGCACGGGCAATGTCGGATTTTTGCACTAATTTCTCAATAGAATAGTTTCGGATAATTGCACGAAAAAAATAGATACACCATCGGAAAGAGCAAACGATTTCCGTTCTAATGAAGTAAGTTTTGAATTTCTAACATAATTCTCTGCATTTTGTGAAATTTTTAAAAAAAATAGTCGGTTAACCCTAAAAGAATTAGTTTGAAACATCAATTTCTTGGATCCGCCGTTCTAATTTTGTTATCAATTTGAAATTTGTTGAAGTAATAAATAGAACGTTTCCCCGTGATTTAAAACAAGAATGGTTAAAGTTGAACAGCTGGTTGAATTTTAATTAATTTTTTTCTGAAGTATTAAAAAAATTTCGCTTCAAAATTCCCTTCACGATTCTTCGTAATCAAGGTCGCGTGACGTATTTTCCCATTATGCATTTCGTCGAAACCATGTGACGGCATAATCCCTTTGCTTCGTGTCTGATACCCTTAGAAGACTGGAAAAAATGAAACATTTCTTCAATTTAATTACTATTTACATAATGTGACTTCAAAGTTTAAACCTGAAGTGGAAGATTTCATCTCTCTCTCTCTCTCTCTCTTTTTTTTCCTTCTCTGCTTCATTCTGGATATATTTAAATAACAAAGAAATTATGTTTGTCGTATTGTTTCATTTGAAATCGTTTAAAATTTCATTCGGTAAGCTTTCCCAACATCTATTGTTACAATTTCATTGGCTGACGGTGCAGAGCGCAGGATACATCATAACCTTCAACTGTATGCCTTCGATTATTATTTTCGGCAGTGTCTTGACGTTTTTATTTGTTTCTCATATTTTGCTTCCTGTATAATAATTATTTTCACGTTGCAAATTTTTAATATTGTTTCAGATTAACGTACTCTGTACTGTTTTTCTACAGTTGGAATGTCATTATAGCGAAGAAAAATAAGGGGAGGATCAATAATGTGTATCTTTTGATTTCAAAACTTTTTCGTCTCATTGTGGGCGATTTTTTTTCGTTCATTTTGTTGAAGTCCAAGGGCAACGCCGTGCGCGTACTGCTAGTTAGAAATAAAAAAAATTGTATACTGTTCGTGACAAAGAATTAAAATTAGGCTTACTTCTAATGAATAAATTAAAAACAAACTGAATTACTAACTAATTAGTAAATATGAATGGATTTATACCTTAGAAATTCATAAAAAAAATACCGTCTCTTAGGAATTATTTTTAAAGATAGAGCTGTCAAAAAATTAACAGCGGTTATAGCTGGTAATAGCTATGGAAAAAATCTTGAATGATAATGAAATTGCATTAATAATTACAAACCCTCTAAGGGCGCTATTAGCCGAGAGCAACTTGTGGCGCAGCTGGCTGTAA
>BGPR01022813.1:0-24926 GCA_013235015.1 Araneus ventricosus | reverse complement strand
TACTTGGTAGAATCTATATACCTATAACGTGACTTTACTTGACTGTTGTTGTTGAGACTTTCCCAGTTAAGCAAGAAAGGCCTTGACCGGATGCGAGTGCGGGGACCTCGCTTGAACCTTTAACTTTTCTTGTGCAGTCAGCTGGCTTTCGTTTCTAAGTCAGTTCTTACTGTAGGACTCCAACGTAAAGTACTCTTGCTTTTTCGGGGCACAGTTGGAATATTTTTTAAATATTCCAAGTGGCCTGGTGTCATTTAGAGGCAGGTGCATGTTATAATCAGAAAAGGGTGGGAGTTCATGTGCATTTTGTAGAAGAGCGAGGCACATTATTAATGGGGAATGTGATTATGAGTGTTTTATGGTATAGGTTAATGTAACATACAGTTGTGGCATCATCGCGGCATCTGGCAATGTCCTGAATTGTAATTACATGCAGATCGGATCCGCCCTCTTTGTGATGTCACCCTTCGACCAATGGCGACGGGCCTGTTGCAGCATTTAAGGACTGATTGCTACTGTTCATTCTCTTCTTCTTTTTGTATCAATTGATAGCTAGCAGTAAATGATTTTATGATTTGATTTAAGATTTTAATTTAGTTGTTGCTTTATCAAATTTGTTATTTTGTTATCGAGTAGTCTTGCTTTTAATGAGTCACCAGCTAAGTAGTTTCTCACAATGGTGTACTTCTGATATATGTTGAATACAGGCATTATGATGAGAATCTGAGTAGTTTAATATCGTACTAGTTAATATTGTTACAAAGCTATAAAGTCGTTTCCTTGAGATGATAATCTTGGCGACAAATTTGGCGACCTTGGCGAGAAAATTTGGCGACTTGGCAGCAAAGGTGGCGACTTTGGCGACAAAGGGAATTTTCTAGAAGGACCTCAAACTTTCCACCTATTTCTACTGGTTTCATGAACTTTCTAGAGATTACGTCACTTCCTACGTAATGAAGTCACTTCCTGTTGAAAGGTATAAAAGCAAGCTCTCAAGCCAAGAGGAGTCAGTTTTAATTTGATCAGCAAGCAAGCTGGTGAGCTAACAAGAAACCTTTGAGCGTTGAGTTTTATTGGTAGTCTCTGTTGTGAATTTTTGCTAGTGCTGTGTTAATACTTGTGCTACGTTTCTTAGCTTGAAATATTTGTAAAATAAAGAGCTTTATTTTTTTAATCCTGCTTATTGGATTGCATTCACGTACATCCACAAGACAATTTCGTTACAATATGAAGCACTTGAGTATAAATGGTTCTATGTACTGACTACCTCAGCGATTATATTAATAAATCTCGCCTCTATTGATTCTGTAAATTTAACTTGACATAGACGCAGGCCCAGAAGTTACACAGTAAAGTACCGTTTATATGTCTTTCAAGGGATTGGCATAAAACGACGTATAAATGAAAAGACGGATAATCGAAATCTTTCTAAACAACTTTGATCATTACAAAAATTAATGCTGCTAATGCAAAATCATTTTAAAAATATTAATTTTAAAGATTTTTCAGATGGTACTAGGATAATCATAGTATAAAAAACAATAATTAAGTTGTCAAATTAAACATTTATGATAAAAGTGAAAAAAATCATACTTTTATTGCATATCTTGAGTACCAATTATACATATCTTATACGATTTATGTACATATGTAGGCAGGCGTTCAATTCAAAAAAATCTTTAACCATCGTGTGACGTACTGATTTTCTGTAAACATTATTGACAGCATTATAAATCGAATTAAGTTCACTGAATGTTTTTTCACTATTCTTTTAACAAATGAAATAAGTTCGGAGTTTTTCAATGGAGTCCATTGCGTCTTTGAAAGAAGGTGGGATAACTTCTTAATTATCGCTTAAATTAGCACCAGACATTTTGTCTTCCGTTAATTCATCAATTGTGAATAATTTCGGAGTCATGATATCTTGATCACAGTTCAATCGACTCACAACAAACGACTTATAAACAGTTTTGCGTCGAATAAGCGAAGTACTTTATCATTACAATGAATACATGGCTTCAGTGGCGAATCCAGGGGGGAGGGTGCTTTCGGGCTACAGCCCCCCCAGACCCAAGCCAGAATTCTTGATTTTATTTAAAATCATTACAATTGTTTTTTCTTAATTTCCCTCTTTTAAAAAAAATAATAAAAACGTTTCAACATTGCTTTCTGGCTATACAGGCTCGAAACTTTTCCTACTTTTGTAGTCATTCCACTTATATTTGCAGTTTTGACGCGGTCGAAGACATTTTTTGGCTAGTTATTTCATTTAAATTGCATTTCATTTTCATTTTTGTAATTTTTCTTAAATTATCGAAAGTATTGTGTTGTTCTTTATGATTCTTATTGTCAGGTGAATAAAGTCTGTAAAATTAAAGTTTTTTTGGTTTACTTTAGCCTTGAGGTTTGACTCTCGTCACGTCGATACAAAATTTTTATGCCCTCAGCCCCCACCCCCACCCGACCCGAATCCTAGATTCGCCACTGCTTGCCTTTATCAAACGTAATACCAGACATTTCTCCGGTGTACTTGCTTTGAAGGTTTTATTTTTCACTATTGTTCGCTCGGGTCTTGAGTACTGTTGCCTTGTCTGGGACCCTTACAATAAAATTAAAATTATTGAACAGGTACAAACTATGTGTTTGCGTTACTTATTTTACCAAACAAATCTCTATTATCCTCAAGACGTATCCTCATCTCATTTATGTAACATCTTCGGTATTCACAGTTTGAGGGTCCGACGTGATCTTTCTTGTCTTTTATTTTATCATAAGATAATTAATGATGCCATTGATTGCAGTGACATAATGAGCCGTATCACTCATTCTGTGCCGACTAAAAGTCTGAGAAAGATTTGTTTATTTGTAAATGTATTTATCAAGTTTAATTACATACGTAATTTTTCTATTTATAAGTTTTACAAGATTTTTAACAGGTACTCTGATGATCTTGGTGTGTTTAATATGTCTTATGGTGTTTTTAAGACTGAATGTTTGCGGCTTTTGTGTTCTTGAAGTGTTTTTATTTTGTGTGCTTTTAAATTTGTGTTGTGTTTTCAGTGATTTCTGTGTCTATCTGTTATTTTCATTAATTTGTATTTTAAGGCTATTTTAGTGTTTGTTTCTGTATCATGCACTCTGTAATTGGAGTCTATTCTGTAGTGCGCATTTTCTAAATAAATAAAATAAAATACGAATGAATCGGAACTGTGATGAAACGACGTATGAATGTAAATGACGTATAAATGAGAAACATATAAACGGTGCTTTACTGTCTATCTGCTGAATGTGAATGCATAATATATTCTGTGTGAAGCATTGCATCTCCAAGTCAACAATAGTATAAATGTGTTAAATCTCGCAGATACTGAGTTATCATCATTGAACATAAGTAATCTCATTTTTACATTTCTGAAGTTTGAATTTAGATTATCATTTCTCCCGATAGCTTGAGCAGTTAGCACACTTGTCATATATTCACTCATTATTAAAGTGTTCAATTATTTCTTTCCTCAAAACGGGACATTTACTAATTTTTAGGCAATATTATGTTCATTCAAGGAAACACATATTTCTTCAGCTTTTATTTATTAATGAAAAGGACAGGAATAAACACTTGAAATAAATAATTTATGTGATTTTGTATTTTCTGAAGAACAGATTTTTGCTTCCGTATATTTGTTATTGATTTAAACCTGCTGGAGTGGCCTCCCCGAAACTTTCTCGCATACGACCAGTAATGGGGAGTGGGTAAACACCCAGTGGGTAGGTAAATATTCTTGGGTATTTACCCAAGGCCTCGTTATTTTGAGAAAAAATTATGAATAGTGATTTACAATGAAACATTAATTCCCCAAAACTTAATATTTTGCAAAAAAATTTGCGTATGTTCTCAATTTTTACGCGCGCTGAAGTACCACAATTTTATTTAACGTTTTTGAATCCGAAATCTTATTACAGATACCACGCAAGATTTCACCATACCTTCCATCTGGAGAATGTCAGTACGAAGTTTCGATTCGGGTTTCCATAATTTCAGAAGCGCGTGTTTGCGGCTGGCTACAATTTCCTTCGTAGACCGCCAAGGTCAAACGCCAAACATACTAAATTGAGTCAAGTAAGCGAAACGTTCGCCAACACACGCCTCTTTTGATGGATTTGGCCCAAAACTTTATACGGACCTACATTCATGACGATAAAACTGTGTACCAAATTTTATCCATCTAGCTATTCAAGTTTTTGAGGAGTTATAGTGTTCACATGACCGCGGACATACATACAGACAGACTTCCCGTTGACGGATTTTGTCCAAAATTTGATAGAAACCTACAAATTATGTTTAAAGACCACATACCAAATTTCATCCCCGTAACCCTAATAGTTTTCGAGTTATCGTGTCCACAGACAGACAGTATTCCAAAATTGTGTTTTTGGGACTCGAGGGTGTCTAAAACGTGAAGATTCGTCAAAATCTCGAGTTCGAATTTCTTGACGATTATAATACTTTCTCTTTGTATACTTCGTGTACGAGAAAGTAACAATTGAACACAATACAGAGACAAATTTTAAATTTTGTTTATGTAATAATAACCTTATTTGATTTCTCTTGGTGACACGAGTAACATCCGTGTTGTAATCACATCATATGAAGGATTCTCTTTGCATAAATAAAGTTATTACTGTTTCTATTCTATGCGATTATTTTGAAGAACTCTGTATTTTTGAAGCGGTTTCTTTCAATGAGAATTCCAACTGCTGCAGAAGATGAAATCAGACATTCAAGTGGCGGAAAGGAGTTAAAAGTATGTTAAAGTGTCTTTTTATTACGGTCTGATTGCTTGAGTTGTTATTGTGTTTACTTCTGCTTTTTTACTGTTTTCTAACGAACGAAAGATTATGTCCAACCAAAGATGATGTATTCTTGTTTTAAAACGAACACTTTTAACAGATAGACGTTAAATAAAAATTGACACGAAGTTTCAGCTTCTTCAATCTCGTCACATGCGTGAAAACTTTTCCGTTAACCACGAATGCAAAAGCAAAATGTTAAGTACATAGTTTAGACTTCATAGTTTTAAAGAAATTTGATCGAGAAGATCATCCTATTTTTTTCACAAAAAAAGTTCCATGCTTAAATTCTTTTAAATATAATCATACTATTTTAAAAATGGGATAAAAATTTTGAACATTCTTTCCATTTTATTCTGCATGCCGTAACTGTCGTTAATCTATTAAAGAAGATCATATTATCTAAGCGTCGTTACACCCGAGGAAGCTCAACAGGTTAAAAAAAATCCGCTAGAAAGCCTTGTTACGTGTATCAAACCAGTAAACAAAATCTTTCCTCTTCCGGTTGGGTAACTCGGTTTGTTTTATCTTTAAACCGCTAACACCACTTGAGGTTGCCAAGGGGGATTTTTTTTTTTTCGTCTTATGGGACCAGGGCTTTGAATGCTGATAGGAATTTTAAGCACTTCAATTAGTGGAAAGATTCCTTTTTTATTTGTTGTGTTTTCCAGTTAACCAAATGTTGCAGAATGCGTTCATTTATTTGAGTTAAACGAAATTCTGATTATCGTTTGCATTTAAAACAGAAACTACATTTTGACTTAGAGTTATTTACATTTTTACGAAAATAATGTTCAATCATCCTTAACTTAGTAAGGATTGCGTATTTCAGAAGTTTAAAAATATTTAACTCAAAATAATTTTCAAAAAATGTATAAGATTATACAAAATGGTTTGAAAAAAATATTTAATTAGCGATTTTGAAGTTATTTTTGGATATCTTGTTAGAAAGGAAACTGTGACGATACATTAGTTTTAAAAATGACGCAAGCGTAATTTTGTGCCATAAATATTGAATGGAACAGTTATTAGTCCATCATTATTTAATGCAACTTTGAAAAGAAGGTGCAATTGGTGAAAGGTTTTACTTCCATTCTTCCGAAAATTATATTGAAAGTAAACTTCACATCGTAGTGTTTTTGTATTTGTGGCGTTTGGAAATATTTAAATCCATCTAATGCAGTAGAACCCCGGAAATCCGAAATTCCGGATAATCCAAACAATTATTTTAATTTTCTGAAAAATGTTTACTGGAAAATGAAGGAAAATTAAAAATTACGAATCAGAAACAAAGCTAATGTTTAGTCCTAACTTAAAAAAAGTATTCGAAATGGTCTTTAAAAATGAATACAGCACCTTAATTAGTAGAAACAAACTCAGGTATCTTCTTTTTACCTCAACTTGTTTGCCACTGTACCGTGCGAATCGTCACATGCTCTTTCCGTAAGCTTTCACAGAGTACCAAGAGTCAACACTCTACTGCATTTAGTATATCAAGAGTATTTTAACGAATTTCCTGGATAATCCGAATTCCACGGAATCCGAACAGAGGTTAGCCCCAATCAGTTCGGATTCCCGGGGTTCTAATATTCAAAATTTTTTTCCAAATGTTTACAAAATGTTTCTCTAAAATATTGTCCTTTTTTTCTGAAAATTTCGTATAATATAACAGAAAACACTGCATGTTATAAGCAAAAAACAGGCGGGAAAATTTGGAACTTTTTAAGAAAACCTTTATATGTTCCTAAATATTTGTGCTGAGTTTACTAAAATTCATGTAAATATTATTCACATCATACATAACCATTGCTGAAAGTTTCATCTCATTATAAGCTTCCTTTGAAGCGGAGTGGACCAAGAAAGATTTTGTCTTCATCAGTTTGCAGACGGTCCCCTAATTGTCCTCAGGACCGTATCTTCAATGTAAAATGTGAGTTACAGTCTGTTCTTCACATGGTCGAAGTTTAAGGGCAGTCAGTTAATCTTTTTTGGAGAAATTCTAAGAAATGTGAAAACCTGAAAGTTTCCGGATACTTTTGCCCATATAGTATATGCTTCATCACATTTGATGCTCCTCTGGAAAAGAGAATTAGGAATTATTTTATAATTGATTTGACAGATAAACTTCTAAAAGCGATAAACGATTTCTTTTGAGAATCCTTCCCGAAAAATTATTGCTTTTCCAAGTCTGTTCTTGAAACATTTTTTTTTTCATGTTTCTGTATTAACACTGGACAGTGGCGAATCCAGGGGAGGGGCTATCGGGCTGCAGCCCCCCCCCCAGAGCTGAACCAAAATTCTTGATTTAATATAAAATCATTACAACTGTTTGATCTTAATTTTCATTTAAAAGAATAGTAATAAAATCGTGACAACATTGCTTTCTGACTTGACAGGCTCGAAAATTTTCCTACTTTTTTAGTCATTCCACTTGCACTTGTAGCGTTGGCGCGGTTGAAAACATTTTTTGGCCAGCTATTTTCATTGTATTTTTTATTAAATTATCGAAAGTATTGTAGCGTTCTTTATTATTCTTATTGTCAGGAGAGGAAAGTCTGTAAAGTTAAAGTGTTTTGGTTTACAAAAGCCATGAGGTTTGACATTCGTCACTACGATACAAAATTTTTATGACCTCAGCCCCCCCCAGAACGGAATCCTGGATTCGCCACTGACACTGGAGTATACTTGCGAGTCTCTTTTTCTATGAAAACATAGTTTAAATCAGTGGTCCCCAACCCCCGGACCGGGACCGGTCCGTGGATCAAATGGTACCGGGCTGCCGAAGGAACATTAAATTAATTCCATTTTTATAAGCTTTTTTTCAACTTGACTGTCTTCCTTCAAATCTTGTGATCGATTTCTTACCCCCAGATGGAACCGTCTCGTTGCAAAGAAACAAGCTCAGGATTCTCATTGATTTAGCGTTCTAGTGAGTTAAATGTTAAATCATTTTATATTCATTTTTTGGTGTAACTGTATTTTATTTTGAATATGCTTAATTATTTGTTTATTAAAAAAACAATTATTAAACATGTTTTTTAATGTTTAAATATAATTAAATTAAAATTATTAAATCAAAACAATCTAGAATATAAGCAATCAACGTCTTCCCGCCCCCCCCCTCCCCCAGCGGGCCGCGGTAAAATTATCAAATTTTGACCGGTCCGCTGCAATGAAAAGGTTGGGGAACACTGGTTTAAATTATTTTCGAACAGTACAACCACATGTGATAAGATACCGGAACACATTAAGAATCCTAAATGCATTAACACGGATTGTTAAACAAATGAAGAAAAACAACAAGGAATCGAATATTTTTGCTAAATTTTTTTCACTTTAAAAGGCTAAAAAAAAAAACATCTTTTTCACTTAAAGGAGAAAAAAAAATCTTTTTCACTTTAAAAGGAGAAAAAAAAAATTATCTTCTTCACTTTTGTATTTTTCTCGGAAGGTTTTCTATTCAATAATGAGGGAAAAGAAGTTAATCTTGCTTGAAGTGTTTTAGCTATTAGAAGGGTACTTAAAACCGGCCTTTTTTCTTTTGTGTATTCTGCAAGGTACCTAATGATTCAAATTCTGTTCTTTGGAGACCTGGAGGCAATTGATTAAACCTTGGGAATAGATTTATCTTGACGATGGAAACCTGGTATGGATTTAAAGGGAAAACTTGCGATATTTTTTTTAAATTCTGGTTAAGAGTTAATATTTAAAAAAAAAACAATATTCTTTATGATATTAAATGGTGCAGTTTTGATTGCATTGAATTTTTAATGCTTTTAAGCGTCCTGTTTTATTTATAAAACTTTTTACAAAAACAGCCAACATTCTTATACTTTTGACCCCAGACCCATTCTGCATAAATTTTTATTTCATGTACAATATGCTGATAAAGTGTACCCATGTTGCTAGTAATGTTGTTTCGTGTAATCTTATTCTACATAAATATTATTCATCGGATTATTTAATAATTTTCAAGTATTCCTGTGGAATGAGATTTCGAAAATTCTTCAGCTGCCATTTATATCAAAGTTTATTTCAGCAGTTTAGCAGTAATCACGTCCGACGATTAAAATAAATCTCTTTTGCATTCACTTATAAATACAGTAAAACATCGATTAATCGTAACCCGGGTTATCCGAAAAACTTCTGAAATCGAAAAAACACGCACTGTACTGCACGGAAATAACCGCGAAGGCGAGACTTTTTGCAACGATATCCCCGCTTTTTTTCTTTTAAGCCACCCAAAATAGTTCATTGATTAATTGTAGTATCCTACAATAAAATTAATGAGCATTAAGAAATACGATATTGTTTACCTGTGCCTGTCAGGCGCATTGCGCCCAAACTCGCAGGTGCAAATATTGCGGCCAATAGAGGGTTAACTTTAACTTTTTAATCCCAAGGAGACTGTTTTCTTCTAGCTCCTTTAAAACCTGGACTTTCTGAGAGGAAACGACATGAATTGGACTCTCCCAACCTGGGTGGTCATTTCCGGCCACCCCACTTCCTTGTATAACCTTCCCTTAAGGCGCACGGAAATGTGCTGTGGTTGGCGAGGATAATTGGACCACCCCTACAACGCTTATCTCGAAAGCGATCTCGGAACCTCCCCTCCCCTCAAAAGAAGACAACCGCCTCAGACCGGCCTTCGTCGCTGTTAAGATGAAATTCTTAGGCCGCCTCGCTCGGTAAGAGAGGGTTAACAACGAACATAAGAAGAGAAGTTTGAAGAGAGATTTTAATTCGTTTTGCACTCAAAACATCTCAGAATTACATATTGTAATTAGATACAAAATAGTAATTTATGTTCACGGCTTATCCAAAAAAATCATTATCCGAACCGTCCCCCGCCCTTTAGTTCGGTTAACCTGGGGTTGTACTGTAATAATTTTTTTTATTGCACATTTTTCAAAGAGTGACAATAAGGTGAGCAACTTTTTTACAGAGAAAAGGAGGACGCAAATGAATTGAAGAAATAAAGCATCATAAATAAAAGAAGCATTTTATTCAATGCAAATTGCATAATAAAACGTTTGTAACATTTTAAACTTAAATTATGCTTACATGCCTATAAATTATTATTTAAACGAGTACTTTTCCATTGAATGAATATTTTTGTCAATGTATCTTCTTCTGACAATATATTGGAAATATCTGAACGAGAAAAATTCTTCATGTTGAATTTTACGGCAAGAGCTGCAATTAGATTATCAACATTCAATTTCGATTTTTCAGATTTCTAAAAATCATTAGCAATTGAAAAACCCTTTTAAATGCTGCATTTGTTCCACAACGTGAATTGAACAAGAATAAATAAATTTTAAATAGAAGGTATTCATTTTTGAGATGGCTGAATATTTCCACCCATCTTTTAACACTTTCAACGTGTGTTTTTTTCCGTTACATTAATTTTTCAGAATTTAAATATGCTTTCAGTCTTCTAATTTCAAATATCGGAAAGAAGGACATGTAGAAGGACACTTTTCGAGGGCGGACAGGACTTACAAAAGAAGGACTGTCCTCCCTAGAGGAGGATGGTTGGTAACCTTAGTAACAAACGACTTTTAATAGGAAGATATATAGTTTAGTGTACACTGTTTATTATTATTACACTGAAGAGTTAAAAAAACTGGTACAGGCATGCGTATGCAAATAAAGAGATATGAAACCAATCGGAGTACGGCGCTGCGGTTGGCAACGCCTATATAAGACAATAAATGTCTGGCGCAGTTTTTAGATCAGTTACTGCTGCTACAATGGCAGGTTATCAAGATTTAAGGGAGTTTGAACGTGGTGTTATAGTCGGCGCACGAGAGATGGGACATATAGGATCTCCGAGGTAGCGATGAAATTTGGATTTTCATGTACTACCATTTCACTAGTGTACCGTGAATATCAGAAATCCGGTAAAACATCAAATCTACGACATCGCTGAAGCCGGAAAAAGATCATGCAAGAATGGGACCAACGACGACTGACGAGAATCATTAAACGTGACAGACGTGCAACCCTTCCGCAAATTGCTGCAGATTTCAATGCTGCTCCATCAATAAGTGTCAGCGTGCGAACCATTCAACGAAACATCATCGATATGGGCTTTCGGAGTCGAAGGCCCACTCATGTACCCTTGATGACTGCACGATATTAGACAGGTGTACCAGTTTTTTTTTTTTTTTTTGGCTCTTCAGTGTATTATCGTGGTCATGCGAAACACCCGTTCCTCGACCAGTACTTCCTGTCGAGTATTGGTCTTCACACATTCAAACATTTTCTCTTCTCTTCTTTTTCCCTTACCCACGCCTACCCAAAATGTGCAAAGCTTGAGACGAATTGACAGGGAAAAAAAATTCAAAAAAATACATTCTGCATCCATCTTTGAAGGAAGATACTGCAAGAAAATATAATAAATATATAATCGTGCATAATAATAAACAAGAAGAGCAGAAAAAACAGACCGCGCAGTAATGTTTATATGTAGGGTAGACAGGGGATAGTTGGGCCGTTTTTTCTAAGAATTTTAAAAAAAGGGAATTCAAAATTTTTAAAAACTTTTAAGCTGACACTCTTAGAGAACCTTCAGAAATAATTCGTCATAGTAAAATTTGAATATATTAATTATCAGTATTAATTTAAAACCTCAAGCTGACACCAAGTCGCTTGGCCCAACCTGCCCCGACTGCGGGGTAAGTTGGGCCACTACTATGTATCATGAAGCGACTACCACAAAAAATTCTTCTATATTATTATACTTTATTAAATTAAGTTACGTAGTTGTGTTATTATCCACATTATGTGTATTATATACAACTTTTGTGCATTTCTATTCAATAGAAATTGAGGTACAGCTTTTAAATAGCATTGTTTAATTATAACCAAAATCGAGTCGTATGGTTTTTCATAACAAGAATCTTGCATAATAAATCTGGTACCATTCCATCCCACATATTCAGAGATATTTCTATAACGCACATTCTGATAAATCCTGTGTAGCAGCGCCGGCCAACGAGCCCCATGCGAGATGGCCCGACTAGCCCCATATCGCCATTTTTGTTTCTCATGAGTGTAGGGATTTTATTCTGAAAGCATTTCGATAAGCAAACAAGTCCTCAAGTAACAATGGAGAATTATCTTTCTAAATATTATTTGTAAAAATGGAAATTATAAATTATAAAGCAAAGAAAAAAACCCGATTATTCATAAGTGAGGAAATTTACTCAGCTTAGCAAAAATTAGAAAATTATGGCTGATTCTTTAATAAACGCTACTTTTTCAATGACGCTGATGTGAAAGAAGGAAGGCGGTACAATACGCACTTATCTGGAATGACAGCGTTAAATACCGAAAAGTATTAAAAATATAGCGGCTGGCCCAGCGTGCCCCTATGGCCAACTAGTCCCGGTCTACCCTACTCATTAGTTTTAATCAGAAAAAGAAAATCGACATAATATACATAATTTAAATAAAAAAAATTCTTCATTAATTTTTTGAGCTTTCTTTAAATAGTTATTGAGCGTAGTCTCTTTAGTTTTCAAGTATTCGTTGGATAAATCGGTTCATATGAGTAACGTTCACCAAAAGATACAGCACTAATTGGACTGATCTGCTTAAATTACGAAGGGCTTATTTGGGCAGATGGTGATTTCTCTTCTGGTGGTTTCTTATTCATCGAAACCGATCACTACAAGTGAATTGTTGATCACTAGAATTTACTAGAATTAATAGAATTATTGAAATCCCCACATAGAGGATTTTCTATGTGTTAAGATACGTGAGACCCATTCCACGCTGTTACGATAACAATCGATATGACATATCAGTACATATATTATATACATTATCACATATCAGTACATATATTATATACATTATCACATATCTGTACATTATATCAGTACAACCGATTGATCACATTACATCCGTGATCACTTCAAGCGGCGATTACTGTAATATAATAAAAAGAAATAAAAGATATTTATAAGTAATGGACATGGAACCCCATCAAGTAGGTCCAAAGAACAAGAAGTGCAGACAAACATATTCACAAAGAAAGGCAAAAACCTACCTAAAGTCGGCAATTGTTTAAGCCCATAGAGGTACATCCATTGTTTAAGCAGTAATTATTTAGTGCTAAATAGGAAAAGTTAGCATTATATAAGTACGGGGGGGGGGCATCCCGAAAGTAAGTTTTGTTATGTTTTTTCACAAAGAAGATTTATTACAAACAGAAACATATACTGGCATAACAAAATACAAACTTTTGTCTATTTTTACACATATTCTTCACCGATATTGACACATTTGTAGTACCGTAAAATCAACTTCAAGAAATTATCCTAGTAAAAAGAAGTGCCCAGCAATTGAAGGATGTTCTTCACAGCCTCAACGCCAGTTTTTTGAGCAGGTTTGAAAGAGACGTTCTAATAATGCTGACATCAATGCAGGAAAAAGGTGGAAGTCTGATGGGGCAAGATCGGCGCTGTAACCAGGTGATCCAATCTCTCCCATCCGAGGCGACGAATGTGTTCTTTTGTGTCCCTTGCTGTGTGGGGTCTTCCATTATCATTAAACAACAAAACCTCTCAACTCATGAGTCCTAATGGGGCGCTACAGCCCTGTCAGACTTTTACCTTTTAGAACTATCAGGACGTCAAACTGGCGTTAAGACTGTGAAGAAGTTCCTTCAATCGCTGGCACCGATTTTTACCTGTATAGTTTCTTGAAAATGATTTCACGGTACAACAAATATATCAATGTCGGTGAAGAATATGTGGAAAAATAGACAAAAGTTTGTATTTTGTCATGCCATTGTATGTTTCTGTTTGTAATATAGCTTCCTTATGTAAAAGCCTGACGAAACTTCCTTTCGGAACGTCTCTCTTACTACTGGATATGAAATGATTAGAAGGAAATTTTTGCAGTTGTACTGAAAAACAATAATATTTAATATTATTTTTAAAAATAGATGATCTTCTATTGCCCAGTCGAAAACTATTTTCTTAGATATTATCTAAATTGTGCTATTTATTTATTAAGGTTACAAGAGCTCTCATTTTTATTCTTTTGAATATAAGTCCCAAAAAATAATTGTAAAATGAAATTCCATGACGCTGCAAAAATTGTTAAACATTGTTAACAATTTTGTAACATTGTAACATTGTTAACATTGTAAACAAAAATTGTTAACATTTTTCCAGAATGGAGAAGTGAAAGCATGGAAATAAGACAAAGCAAATCCATTTCCATCAAATGGCACCAAAGAAATTACTGCCAATATTCCTTAACTCAAACATGTCAAAAACGTGGGAAAAATTTAAATGCTACAGAAAGAAATTTAAAATGTTAAAGTTTTTTTTTCTTTCTTTTTCTAAGGGCGAGGCAACGCATTTCGTGCCCTGAACGCACACAGAAGTAAAAAGCATCTTATTCTTCTTGGATAGAAAGAGAAGTAAAACGGAGTTTTAAATAGAGCTGTCAGAGATTCATATTGGAGAATTTGAAAGATGTTTCCTCCTATTTTACGCAAAGGCGTTCTAGAAACGTGGAAGGATATTCTGTGGAGTTTCGATTTTCGGTAGGATTTTGACTTTTGCTCCTTTTTTTGCCAATTTGATTAAGCCTTTGTTTCTCGATTTCAGCAGTATTGATTTAGTGCATAATACCAATTAAAGCATCTTTTCTTTCACTGTTAGCCTTTACGTACCTTTTCCCCACTTATTCGGCATCTCAAATTCTGCCGTATAAGTAAGATTTCCTGTAGGATTCATAAGTGGTGGTGAGGGTCTTCAGTCTCATCTATTACCCGGTTATTAAGGCAAGGCGGGGTTTTCTTTTGCATTAACATTTACATAGCATGTATCCACTTGTGCAGGGGTGGTGAACCTGCAGCCTTAAATCTACATGTGGGCATTTTGATTTTCTTATGCGGCCTTACCAGTTATTTACAATTTGAATTGAAATAATATACTTGCCTGTAATATAATAATAATTAAAGAACAAAAACTTTTAAGATTCTGCCCGTGCGACCTTCTGTCCAACTGGTGAAACGTAATGAAGCCTTTCAGTGCAAAAAGTTTCCCCACCCCTGCACTATAGTGGAAACATGGTACGTTAAGGGCTGCAATCCTTGCATTCTCTGGTGGATACATGATCTAGAAAAGTGTAAAAATCACATGTAACAACACAAGGAGACATCAAACAAAGTAATTTACCATATTAGAAAAAAATACATGCATTCATTCTCTAGAATTGTTAGATTACGAATATTCATGGTAATATTCAAAATGTTCGCGGTTTATAAAAAAGTGATTTCTGACGTATATTACACACTGTAAAAAATATCCGTTTTTTTCTCGGACTTTTTCCGTATATTTGACGGTTTAAAGCTGTTTTGTTGACAAAACGGTTTTGCACCGTTTTCCGCTCCAGTCATAAACGGTTTAAAACCGTCAGTTCAAATTCTATTTTTCGTCATACGGTATTGCTTTCCGTACGATAAATTTCCCTTTTCTTAAATGTGATTTTATTGCATTCATTTCATGTTTTTAATAGGGTTCCATCTCCGCTATTGTTTACACATGTTGCAGTAACCTGTTGTCACTCATGAAAGCTAACCTTAAAACACGTGTTCTGGCAATAGTTGATTTTTACACCACTAGGTGGCGCCACTAGAGCTATAGTGACTTTAAAACTCAAATAGATTATTTTTACTTGATTTTCGGAAGTCTCCGGTGGTCTAGTGGCTAGAGCGACTGTCTTTTATTTCTATGAACGCGGTTTCGATCCCCGGCTCGGAGGAGTTAGAAGTTTTGTCACCATCTTGCATCGAAATCGTCCAAGTAAGTTCAATTAAAAATTATATTAATTAAACTAATTGAAATTAATAATTAAGCCTTTATTAATTAATATTCCTAATTGATAATACACATCAGCACATTTCAACTCAACTCGAACAGAAGGAGAGAAACAACTCAACTCAGTCGATGACGTCACTTACTTCGATGACTTAATTTTTACGGAGAAAACTTGATGTCATACGGTAAAAAACCGTTGTGACTACGGATTTACTTCCTAACTTTTACGGGAAAAACTTGTTCCTGTATGGTAAAAAACCGTTGTGCCTACGGATTTACTTCGTAACTTTTACGGTTTTGCACAACCAACCCAGCTGCCAGTTTAAAACCGTAAATTTTGCGGGATTTTTTTTACAGTGCATGAATGATTGGTATATTATGGTTATTTTATTTATATTACAGCATACTCAATATCTATTCCTCGTTCATCTTGAACCTTCTAAGAAATTATCAACAAGTGCTTGAAATTCGTAGGGGGGGAATTTTATTATAGCTGAACGTCAATAAGGCGGAAAATCTGGGTTTGAAGAGTCGGTAAAGACAGCTCTATCTAGGCTCGAAGGGGTTATTAACTCCTTGTTGCTTATTTTTTAATTCTCTATCAGTTATAAATCCTATATGCAGTAAGATACAACGTATGTGAATTTATAATTTAAGAAAATAGTGCTATAAGTCTGGGAGATATTAACTTTTGTTTGTAACTAGAATGTACCATACTCTTCATCATATAAATGTCTGCAAGAATACCATTCAGCAGAATCCAGAATTTCAGTTGATATTTGTATTGTAATGGTTTTCTTACCAGTCCAACATATCACGTGCAATCATATGGTGTTCTTAAATTAGACATCATTGCAAACATGTGATAATAGAACCCCACATCATAACAAGACAATCGCGTGATAAAATAAAATATTATTGATACGAATGTTAGAATCTGAAACGACCAGGAACAATGTTTTCCGGCTATACGTTGTCTTGTGCCGAGATTTAACCTTCTATTGCTTCTTGCATTAAGTTTTCATCTGGATATTATTACCGGTGTGATGTGTATGCATTTTTGTGATGGATTTAAAGACTTCTATTGATTTAATTCTAAGAAGTATAACCGCAAGTTAGAATAGAAAATAGTGATGGAAAATATTTCTAGGCAGTGAAAAACTATTGATGGAATGAGCTATTGCTGTGAACTATCTTAACTAGTAATTCTGCGAACAGTAGGCCTCCCCCCACCACCAAAAAAGTATTTATCGCAGTTTTTAGAGGTTTATCAAATTTTTGCATTCAGTTTTCAGACAATATTGTTTCCAGTACACCGGACATCATAATTTATCTCTCTATGATGTTCCTCTTGTGTTAAAACAATTAATGCACAATATTGAACAGCTACTTTATGCACAGATTTTACTCCCTGTATTTGCAAAACAAATGCATTAACTTATTAATAAAATTAAATCAAAAATGTGTTGGAACAAAGTTCTGGAAAGTGTAGGCGAATTATTTACACAAATCTTAGCTTGCATCAGTGTTAACAAAATTGCAATAAAATGTAAGTTTTTATCAGTATTAACAAAATTACAATTAAATCTAGCCATTAGAAAAATTATTCAAATATTTTAAGGGTGCCAAACTCACCATTGACTCGCCAAAACACTGAAAACGTTAAAATAGCCATAATCTTGAAACGGAATCAAAAATAAAAATTATTACATATACAGTAGAACCCCGCTAATCCGAACTAATTGGGGCCGGTGCCTGTTCGGATTACAAAATATTCGGATTACCCGAAATACCGATAAAAATAGAAAAGAAAAAGATGTATGCTAAAAAAAATGCAAGTTATAAGTACTCAGTACTACTACATCTTGAATTCTTTTATTCAAAAGCAATAGAAAGAGAATATGTCTCCCCTTTTCATTAGACTAATGGGTGTGCTCCTGTATGAAGTGGCCTTATCTTGCAGCGAACTCAAGAAGAGATTCATTCTGAAACTAGTGAGCCGTGACGGCGGAGGCTAAAGAATAGATTTTTTCTTTCTTCCTCCACGTGCAATCTGTACCGGTTCAACCCCTAATTTTCCGAGAAATGAATCATCCACCTCCTGCTAGCTCATTCTCGTAGGAACTCGCTTCCTCCTGACGCGTCATTTTACTCTGTGAAATCGAAATCACTTGTTTTGTGTGGATCGGATTTTGTGTGGATCACCTGTTTTTAGTATTTATATTTAAATCATTTCAGGTAATCTTTTCAATTACATATAATTTTCAAAATTAAAATCGGTTCGAATTAACCGGAATTTCGGATTAGCGGGGAATACTGTATGTCATTGTTTCTTCAAATAACACTTATGCCAAATCTGAAGAGAATCGAACGACGTGTTTGGTCGTGATTGCGATTTACATACAGACGAAATTCTGAACGGTCGAGTTAAAACGGAGACCTCGCTTCGATCGGTCAATAATGACCTGGAAAATGGCTAGTTTTGGAGATGAATGTATTAAAAATTTTTCAAAAGAAGGATGAGTTTGGTTTGAAACCCGTTGGAGAGCTCTCCTCTCGGCTTTCTCACACGTGCCCAACATAGCATATTTTGTATAAAACATCGTAATACAATGAAGAGAATCAAGTGAACACTTGGGCGAGTTTCTGTCGGTATGTCTATTCTAAGGCATGTAAATGCCGTAGATGAAAAGCGCAACAAGAAAGATAAATGAAATTTGGCAATGTCGACTCTTTTGATGAATTTGATTGAAAATTCGATGCAGCAGGTGGTCCACTCTTGCCTTCTCTCATTACTATTAAATATTTATTTCAAGCATGTGGTAAAGCAGTAGGAATGGTGAATAAATCTGTCTACACGGTGATTTAAACTTACAATATTTTAATATAAAAAAAAGTCATTGTGTGCATGTGGGTATGCATGTATGTGGGTATATTCCACATTTCCTCCTATACTACTGTACAGATTTCAACTGAAGAGTATACAGAAAACAATATACAGATAATTCGAGAAATTAGGTAATCACTTAGCAATCTTAATATAAATAAAAGTCATTGTGGGTATGTTCCACACCTCCTCCTAAACCAATGGACTGTTCTCAACCATATTTTGCACACTTATTATTTAAGACAAGAGGAAGATTCTTGTCAATTTTTCGAAGCCCAAAAGTTAATTAAACAGGCAGTTAATTAGAAATTAACTGAAACCGTTTTTCCACCATAACTTCGGCGCAATTTGTTCCACAAAAATATTTTTATACCATCTTAATTTCAAAATGTTACCTTTTCAATGATAACAGTTTTATATCTGTGAAATGTTTCCTTCACTTTCTATTAATTTTTCAAAATTTAATAAATTGTTAGTTACTTGCAGACGATTTTGAAGTAACGCAAATTTATAGCTACTCCCTTGCTCTGCAACGGTTAGACTTTGAACTACTTTACCAATATTTTCTGAAATTTTTGCTTATTTTTATAAATATATTTTATACAGGAAGAGAGAGCGCCTTAAATCTTATTAAGATCTCAGTTAATTGTAAATTAAACAAGATTTTGGCATTTTCCATGATATTTTTCGAAAATGCATATTATGTCACAAAAATTATTTTTAAACTTAAAAGATTTAAAAAATTAGCTTTTCATGACACAAGTTTCATTTCCGTTCAATTCGTTGCCCTCATTTTAATAATTTTTCAAAAATTAAATTGTGTATAAAATTTACAATTTATAACATTTTATTTATTTATGAAGAACAAGAATACATAAGAAGAACCGTTGCTAGATTACATTAGGAGAATTCTGGATGAAGACTAAATTTATTATTATTTTTTTTTCATATTTATTTTAAGACTTTTTCTTAATGAAAAATTAACTATGTAATTTATTGTCCCAAAACATCCGTTAAAATCATTCTTATACTGCAAGATTTATGAACAAAATTTGAAGAGTACCTATGCAACAAATATTAATAACTTATGGATAAAATTAGCTATCGGCAAGTTCAATTCTAATTTTAATTAAAAAACGTTTCAGACGATAAAAGAATTTTGGGTATTATAATTTTCTGTACAAAAGTAGTTTTTACATCAAAAATACTAGGCATGAAAGTATTTTAGTACCAAGCAACGTCGGCCATAACAACTAGTACTATAACAAGAAGTGTGTCTCTTGTATATTCATTTGTTGAAAGAGTAACTATATTAAAAACAAGATTTCCTACCTTAAAACAATTTTTCACGAGCTTCAATGAACATAATGTAGATGGCCATTCAAAAAAAATAATTGCTACTGATTAAGATTTATAAGGTTAATTGAAGCTGGGAATTTTCCAAGATTATATCTACTTTAAATTTTAGGAAATCTGTGCCTTTTTACTCATTACAATATAAATCTTAAGGAATGATTCAGATCGCATGATAGAGAGATAATTAGAACTTTTTTCCTTTTGTAACTGAGAAATGAATCACCAACAAATCCTATTTCGATATCATTAAATCGCCTCTAAATTACATTTTGAAGCTCTGAATGTAAAGAATCTTCGCCCATTAACAGTAATGCCGATGAAACTTCTCAATGTATTTTCGAGCAAAAGTAAACAAAATTATATATCTCCCTCCTCCAAAATCCATCGATGTGGAAATCGTTAGCGGTCATGTTGAAGATTACTTTCTTTCCAAAGAATAATCTCAATTTTCCAAAGAAAGTTCTCCAGCTAACTACTAACCGTAAGAACTCGGTTTTATGTAATAAAAGGTTCTGGTGATTTGAAGATTGGAAAATGGCAGTGGCTTTGATAGAAAGAAGAAATCTTTGCAGTTACGATTTTATTTCAGTTTGAAAAATATTCTCAAAGCAATTTTCCCGCCATAAGATGCCGTAATGATGATTCGTATATTAATTGCTCGTTAGCTCAATTCATAGCAGCTGTTCTGAATTTGAATTAGAGAAGATTTGATATTTTTCTTCTCGTGAATTTTCCCTTGACGGCTCCACAATTTGCTTCTGCGTACTTAAGTATTTGGGTTTAAAAACAAGTAATAATGCAATTAATGATCGGGAAGCAAATATTAATTCAAACATCTGGAAATTAAAATTATCTGAGGATTTAACCAGTTGTAATTACAGAAGTGTTAAGCTTCAGATAACGATATTATCAATTTATTTAAAATAAAATTACTTTCTATCGATTTCGGCCCAAACAGTATGCCACAAACAAACAGATGTCGGAAATAGCATCCTATTACTTTTAATTTTATATGACATAAATATACACATAATAACATAAATCGAATATTACAAAAAAGTATGACAATAGGTTTCCTTTGATTTAAAGAACAGTCCTTGAATGGATTGTTTGGTTACTTTTAATTTTTACTTCCGCTTTTAACTTATGCATAAATTCTTCGCTTTACATAAACTTTATTTATCATTTCTGTTTTCTTTCAACTCTTTCGCTCAATAAATCGCAGAGGTGATAAGGGATAGGGGAGAGTGGGTAAAACCGGGTACCTTCATTTTGGAGTTATTAATTATCCTTTCTAGTAGACAAATTCTGAATTCCATTCTACTATTAAAGAAAAAAAAATGGTGATAGTTGCCTGTTGTTGGTGGTGAATTCACTTCGTCTGTGAAGATTTATTTGTTTTATGACGTCAACTCTGTAATGTTCGTTTCTTTTAAAACTATCCCTACTTATTAAACATTACAATTATAGGCACTATATTTAGACCGGTTTATTATATGTTTATACGGATTTATAACCTATCAAACAATAAAGATTTAGTAAAATAACTGCGTAGTTCTGTTTCGTTCCTTATAACCTCTGAACTTGGGGTAAAACCGGATACTTCTAGTGGGGTAAAACCGGGTACTAGGGGAAGCTACGGTTACCCGACCCAAGAGGATTCTCTTTGATTGTGAGATAGTTGGTAGTTTGTGACAGCCATTCCTATTTGACCTTTGAGGCAAATGATTTGATGGAAAACATTTTCAATTTATTCGAATTTCCAGTATTTTCTTTTTTGTGATAATTCCAAATGATACAAAGAATTATTTTAGTCAGAATTTTAAAAAGAATTGAAATTTATTTATTTCATTATTTCCTCACTTGCAAATAAACGATTTTTATTCATTTTTTCTCTTATAAAAACTTAAAATGTATGAAAATTAAAAATCCTTTGCTCGAAGTCTTTGTAATCGTTTGGTTTTATTTAACGCATCGTTATTTCATCTGAGTTCGTCTTTTTAGTTAGCTTGAATTTCAAAGAAGAAAGAATTACGTAGAATACATTCTTCTTGTTTTGCTTTTGGATTTGGATAATTAAAATAGTAGAAGAACACAGTAAGTCTATTACTTTTTTCCATTTTCTTGTTTCGTACAACATTTGTTAGATTCTGTCATTTCATTTTGTCGCTATTCTGTTCTATAGTAATTTCCAAACCAACAGTGTTTCAATGCGCTAGTGACATTACTAGGTTCCCTGTTTCAGATTTAGATAAGAATTTTGGAATTATTTTTAAGTTGATTGTCTTTATTCTTAAACTATTGTTAAATTTTAAAAAAATGTCTTTATTCTTAAATTGTCAACTATTGTAATTACTGTTAAATTTTAAATAAATCGTCTTTTCTCTTAAATTGTCACATAAAATAAAAGTTAATGCTACTTTTCCACTGAAAATCTAGTTTTCTATAATTCCCCATAGAGTTAACATGTGTACCCGGTTTTACCCCACTAGTGGGGTAAAACAGAGTGGTTTGACTTTTTCTACAAAAAAATCATTAGTCAAAAAAGTAGCAAAACTATGACTTTTCCTGAAAGATATATTGTACCCTGATAAATAATGAATCTATGTTGTTAAAGGCTGAACGTCAACAAACGTATGTATGTATGTCTTTCTATCTTCTCACGAACCACTGAATCCTGGAACTAGCCGTAAGTACCAAAAGATGGAAAATAATCCAAGGAATCCATTTCGACTATTTAAATTCCAAAATTGCAATTAGTTAAAAAGATATTAATATGATATTGATTAATTCCCCCGTGGTGCCATCTATCGACAACTTTGGCATCCAACGTTCTTGCATTTTTTTTGTTTATTGACAACTTTGAATCCGCAGTTCTTGGAATTTTTTGTTTAATTATTTAACGAAGCCTGGTTTTAATTTGTATAAAAAGGTTTTTTCTTATTTAGTAAACTTGGTGTTTTGAAATTATAAACAACGAAAAAAAATCATAAAATCATCTTCTGGTAAATACTGAATATCGGTCAGTCACGTGCTGCCATCTATTGAGCAAATAAAATAGAATTTTAAAGTTATTCGTTTACAACAGAAAAAAAAATCAAGTGAAAAATAATTAGAAGCTAGAAATATCAATTAAACTCAAATTGTATTCAAAATTCATTTATTTGCAAATAAATTTAAATTTTAATAAAACAAAATAAAATGTGAAATCTGTTTGTTTGTAATGAAGCAAGTAATTTAAACCCCGGTAATGGTACTTTGGTGATGCTGGATAATTTCAGTTCTAGGAATTAGATGATCTGCTGTCTTGGGATTTGTTTGTTTTTAAGTAAAATTCATATTTAAAAATAAAAATTAGTAAAAAAATAGTGATATAAATTAATTTTTGGCCTTTTGAGGGTCAATTGAAGATCCTCTTCCGCACAGAAGTCCCCTTCTAACATTATACTGAAACTTGGTTGATCTACTACAACTTAAGTGTGAATGGCAGAATTTCAGGTTTTACACCAAAAAATGCAACTACATTCATCAAATCGAAAATGTGAAAAAAGTAATTTCATTTGAGTCTGCAGAAGTCCCCTTTTAAAATCTAATGGTTCACATAAGGTGTTCTTCCATTTCCCTTTATTTATTTAACGGAAGCTGGTATTTCTTTTTTAGAGAGCTTACGTGTTTGGATTTATTAATAACGGGGGAAAATCGTTTTTTCCCCTTTTTGTCTTAAGATGTTTCACTTCGTAACGTTTGTTCGGGAAAGTAAGTGACAATTTTTGTTGAAAAAAACAGAGGCGGGCTGTATGAAAATATATGGATCCATATGACCTAACTTCTCTCCGCCCGGGAATATCCAATTATTCGAGATAGCACGTGCAACGCCGGGCCACGCAGCTAGTATTTAAGTAAAATTTGACAAGCTCTATGTCGAATAGATTAGCTCCAACAGGCCTTCGAACCTTTAGATACCCGGTTTTACCCACTTCCCCTATATTGCACAGATTATGAAACAAACAATCAACAAGAGAGTTATTTTCTTTCATCATGAAAATTTTCTTTTCTCATGATATATTTGTTACATATACACTTTACACTACGACACACCCCTGACTCCAAAGATAAAAATCTCCGCTCTGTAGTTTGGATGGGTGTGCGTAGACTCTTAATCGAACAGAGGAAAAAAGTACATAGAGTTTTGAATCATGGACGAACCACAGTTGCGGCGTCACACAGCTATTAGGCAGTTACCAAATACTGAAACATTTATCTGTGCTAAATATTATTGGTTTACAACACTGATGAAATCAGATGAGGCCTCTCAGTTTTATATACACTGCTGGAATAGTTGCTAAGGGCGCATCAAAAATTGCAATGTAGCATAAAATTAAGCGATGGTGGAGGGCCAGCAGATAAAATATTGTTGCCAAACTGTTTGGACATCAGAATTAAGGTAATTTATTGTTCTGGAAAATACAGAAGGTTTTGAAACATCTGAAAGGGGAAAAAGTGTTAATTTCATGCTGTGTGCGGAGAAATAGAAAAATGCATATAAACGGCAGCAGGTATCTTCATTAAAAGTGTCAGTACGGGATATGCCCACCATGGAATGCAGTGCAACATTCAACACGATTATCCCATGCCTGTGTCAGTGTAAGAATAAGGATGTTCTTGTTTGTTGGAGGATATTTCCGACCAGCATGCCGCCTCCCAAAAGCATCTTAAACATTTTCAATGGAGTTTAGATCTGGAGAATGTACTGGCCATACGAGGTGGCGAATATCCTTGCTCTCTTCACAATCCTGAACAGCGAGTGTTCGATGACATGGTGCGTTGAGATATGATGCATCCATGAGAACAAATTTATCACCGACAATGCCACGGAGAAGGAGAACATGAAGTAGTACAGCTTCATCACTGTATAGTTGGCAGATCATAGTGACAATTGGCAACCCAAGCAGTGGGACGTTCAACAGTCGACAAAAGTTTTCTTT
>BGPR01022812.1:565-24926 GCA_013235015.1 Araneus ventricosus | reverse complement strand
CGAGATGAAGAAATCTATGGAGAAAGGACAAGAAGAAATGAGAAAAGGACAAGAAGAAATGAGGGATAAAATGGAGAAAGGACAAGAAGAAATGAGAAAAGGACAAGAAGAAATGAGAAAAGGACAATAAGAAATGAAGAATGAGATCCAAACACACGTCGAAAGTAAAGTCGGAGAAATTAAAGACAATGTCAACAGTTTCATAGAAAAAATAGAAAAAGATGTCCAAAGCGTGAAGAGAGAGGTTGGAGAGGTAAAGGGCGAGGTTGAAAGGAAGATCGAGGAAGTGGAAGACAAAGTACAAGGGAAGATAGAGGAAGTCAAAGAAAATGTTCAAGTGAAGATCGGCGACCTAGAGAAGAAGCTCAGTGAACTCGAGGACAGACCAATCAATTTCTCGGCAAATCTAGACCTCACGTATTCCAGACCAACGGTCAAATCCCTGACATTCGACGGACAAACGTCTTGGACTGTTTTCAAAACTCAGTTTGACGTTGTGAGCTCTGCGAACGGATGGAATAATTGTGTGAAAGCCAGTCAACTTGTGGCCTCTCTCCGAGGATCAGCGGCGGAAGTTCTTCAGGAAATGGCCATGCTCCACGAAAAATATGAAATCCTAATCCTTCAGTGTACAAAAGTTTCGCTATACATTTGCAGCAAATTCAGCATTAAGAAAGTATTAAACGAATTGCATTAAATGTATGGCATTTCACTGAAAACTTCTTAGTCCACAGCAAAATTTCCCATCACACCATATCTTCTATACAGTTTTTAAATCAAATTATACACAAAAGGTATAAAGACAGAAGAAGACCATAGAAGAAACAGAAGACCATAAAGACAAGGACGTGTGACCTTTGCAAGGAAGAAGTTAAATGAGTTGCATGAAATGTATGACATTTCACTGAAAACTTCTTAGTAGACAGCAAAATTTCCCATCACTTCATATCTTCTATACAGTTTTTAAATCAAATTATACACAAAAGGTATAAAGACAGAAGAAGACCATAGAAGAGACAGAAGACCATAAAGACAAGGATGTGTGACCTTTACAGGGCAGAAGTAGGCCAATCCGAAAGCACATTCTAAAAGCAATTAGGTTCTTTGGGAAGAAATGAAAACTAAAAATACGTGTTTGTTATTATTGCTGGTTAAATGAGTGAAATGTGCCTTGGTTATTTTTGACCGCTGCCATCCGTCACCAAAATTACATCACTTTTTTTCTTCTGCCCTAAAAGTTTTATGGCTGTCAATAAAAATGGTATATAGAAAACATTAGGCATGTTGTGGGGCTTGGGTTACTCATGCTTCATCCATCCGTATTTCTTTTATAGATAATAAAACATGTGCTGACTCCTCGGAACTTTGAATGTACTGGCAAGGATTCATTTAGTACTTTTCAAGAAAGATATTTTCAGATAAAGAGTAATAGATGTAGCCAGAAATTATCCTCAAACTTGGCAAGGGAGGAGAGAATTATGAATTTAAAATTAAAAGACGCTATTCATTATAAGCGGGTATTGGTAACATTTTCGAGCTCGTTAAACTGTGTTCTGTTCATTATGCATTAAATACTGGTCATTTCGATCTCACTATAATCCCTCATTATACATTTTAATTCCTTTCTGCCACACAATAAATTTGTGGATTAAACATTTTGAAGAATTTACGAGGAAAGGAAAGAAAGACACAGAGGGTGAGAAAAATTAGCGTACACCAGGCAATATAGCAAACTTTTGCCATTTTTATTTGACTGGGCAATCTCTGCATGCGTTGCATAAGTATGTGCCCTAATTTTATAAATTCATCACAAATTATTATATTTTTGTTTTTCTTTGTCGTTCATTGTGTATTGCTATAAATGAAGTTCTCTCTCTCTGACGACGTTTTCAGAATTCAACCGTTCCCAATTGTGTACTGCTTATTAGTAAACCTCTTACTTTTACCATATATCTTACATATACAATCAGTACAGAATGTTCTTATTCCTAGAATAAGCTTGATTGCAAACTTCTTATAATATTTACTGTTGTAAAGTCCTTATTTTATAAATTCCAGACGAAATTATTTAAAAACAATTTTCTTTTCTGAAAAGGAATTGTTTGGATATCATGATCATACCAACTTATTAATTGTTATGAAATAAATACGAATTTGTAAAAAAAAAAAAAATTAAAAGTATTTGACTGCATCAGTGCATTAATTCATTCGATTTTATCTTTTGATTTGTATGGTATTTTTTTCTAAAACTCAAGTTGTCTTAAAGACAGAATAACAATTGAGTGTTACAGTTATAAACAACCTGTATCTCAAATCGATTCGAACAAACACAGCTTTCCGCAGCAAATATAGCCCTTATTCAAAAATCCTTCAACTAATGTAGTAAACTGAAAGACTACATCCAAATCACTCTCTTAACCTAAGAGTTAAGAAATAGAGAACTTAGATGTTGAAGGGACGAAAGAATATTGATGAAAACCTTAAAAATATCTTGAGAATTCTATCAGATGTCCTCTCATGTGAGATAAACAGAGATAACCAGGTGACTTTAACAATGTTTTTCACGAGCACTGTGTAAAAAAAATGTGCCCGTTTGCAAGAGTTTTTTCGTATATGAAGAAAATATCAGTTTCTTAAACTTTAACAAAATCAACGAAATGCATTAAGAAACTGATATATAGATTCTGCGAGGGGTCCTTTCTTTAACTCTTCTGTTCTATTCGGGTCAATATGACCCGAAACGCTTTTAAACTTCTTATACAAAACAACAGTTTAAAGATATTTTACTGACATTTCGTGACTTTGTTAGTGAGAGATATATGTTATTTCTCTGAAAATATTATATAATTATTATATAATTCTTTTATTTATATATTTTCTGTCTATTTTTGAAGTTGTATTAATGTATCGTTCGGGTCAATATAACCCGAACCTGTTTTTCCTTAATTGAGCGAAAAAACTTGCACATTATGTTATTAATTTAACAGGAAAAGACATAAATAAATTCCTGAAAAGTCATCTAATGTGTTTTGTATGAGCAGACAAATTCGGTCAAGGTCAGAAAGACACATAGCTGGTCACGTGGTACGATATTTCCAGTAAGGTTGTAGGATGCAGTATCGAATAATTTCGTCTGTTTTGAGTAGTATGAGAACAAAACATATATACAGAAATATAAATAACTCTTGACACTGTAATGACGTGAAAAATATAAATAATAGCGATTCGCAGATATTTGAGGGACGCTGAAGTAACTCAGCTTCTGGAAGCACCTGATTGCGAAGTAAGAGGCGTTTCTGAACATGAAAATCATGCAAGTGAGAAAAGTGCAACTTCTTATTATGATGAGAATATTGTTATTTAAGCTATTTATAATGTGCAGCATATTCAGTCCAAACATCAAAATATAAACTGGTCATTGGATCAGCCACCACGTTTTGGCTGCCTGAATTCTGCCAATTTTATGAAAACTTCTCTAAGCGTAACTAGGTATTAAACATCAAGAAAAGGGTTGTAAAAGTACATTTGAAAATGTATTCAGGTCTTTAATCAAAAATGAAATCATCAAAAATGACAATTATTGAAGGTGAAAAGGTATATAGAAAAGAATGAATCATCATTCTTATGAGCACAATGCCTTATTATTAATCAATTAGTAACAGAATTGACAAAAAGCTGGAAATGATTTTATAGTACGATACCAGAAAAGGAGCTGTGAATACTCTTATTAAACATTTAAATACACATATTTACAAAAGGGAGCAAAAAACGATGTCTTAGGGTTATAGTTTATAATAAGCTTGATAGTTCTTCTTATAATACAATTATTCTTTGGACGTGAATAAGTAGCAATGGAATGAACACAAATCTACGAAAAGAATTTTTGAGAAGAACTAGACAAATTATTAATTGTTTTATATATTCAGGAAAAACAACATCTCTATGCAAATAAAGAGTCACGTAATATACTCAAAAGAATACAAGATAATTCATAAATTGGTTTATGATTAACATCCATTGCTAATTTACTGTTGAGTAATAAACTTGCCTGATGCATGTTCGGTCAATCAAGCAATGATAATAAAACAAATATATTATGCAAGAATTATAAAAATATATCTGAAAGCAACATGTATCATATTTTATGTTTGAATTATATAAATAAAAACGAAGGTAAGATTTTTTTTTTTAAATTCCAATTCATTTTTTTATTTTACATACAAATGCTTATATTTACATATTCATTGTATCATTTTTCAAATATATCAAGTCTATTCTGTTGAAATATATCTTATTCATCTTGAAACATAATTTTGTTCTGAAAGCATGAATAGCATTGGCCCCTGTACTTAGTATTTATTGTCCGGGTCATATTGACCCGAACGTTACACGTGCATAGTAAACGTGAACAGAACAGCAGGGTTAAATAGATCTGTTCTAATTAATCTTCGGTCGAGCACAATACAAATGCTAACACTATCTGGCACAACTCATCTCAGATTAAGAGTAAAATTTTTTCTTAGGCTTAAGGAAAAGCTTATCAATCTGAACTATTCTGTCATACAAAGCTATATTTGCGTTTTGAATTATTATTTTTTTTGTATTTTCTTGTAATTTCAACTAACTAAATGTCCAGAATTCAGGAGGGGGGTAACGTTTGTTTTACCGTACGGTTTCTAAGCAAAGACAACTGTTGTCGTTGAGAACCTGAAATAATTCGACATTTTTGAAACAATATATTGAAAATAACGATCAATATCATTGAATTAGGCGTTGGGACACACAGATAAAAAATTTGCAGGTATATCAAAAGAAATATTGAGAAAAATTTGGGGCATAAGAAATGCAATAGGAGGCAACTCATCTACCAGATTAAAGTGTCTCTCACGTACATCAAAAGAGCACTAGAGAAAGACCACGATACTCTAGGGTGGTAGGAATCCAGGAAGCTACTAGAGGACCCACACCTTTTTTGGTGAAACCCGCACTCAGGCACAAAAAAATATGGATGCTTCATTTCACAGATTAGATGCGTCCGACAGAAGGTTAAGAAACTGAGATGTACAGATTCTGGCGTAAGCTGCTTTCTTTAAATAGATCTCTTCTAATTAAAGAAAAATAGGTTTACAAAAATGTATCAGCAAATGCTTCCAACCTTTCTTTGAACAGATCATATAAAGATTTACGCATTATTTGTATTAATTTATTTACCTTAGGTAAGAATTCATATAAATTGACTACATATTACAAATATTGGTCATTCCTTCAATTCCTAGATTATGGACATTATCTAATAGCAAATCGAATTCATAAAAAAATCTTTATTTAAATTCAGATTCATAGGCGTTTTTAAGATGGTTCTTTAAAGAACTCAGTTTCCTTCAAAAACATAAGTTTTCATTGGAAATAAATTCCTTCTTCGACATTTCAGCAATTTTGATATAGTTGAAGAGCATTCTTACCACACTCCAATGCTTTTAGTGATAACTGGGAGTCTCCCTTCATAGTAATGAATTTCTCTCGTAACATTATAACTGTTAGAGATATGGATTAGAGTAACTCTTCTACGAGTAAATCTCAATTACTCTTAACCCGGTAGTACGTGCATCGGGCCTGCGAGGCCCGGTACCTGCAAGAATTTATTACACAAAACTAACCTCTGAACCAAAAAGTGATAGATTCACGGTAGCTTAATTCAAGGTCATTTGCTTATTGGCCACAGGTATTTGAAGAATTTCTCCTCATTTGTTATCCCAGGACACAGACGTTCTGGCCTCCGAAACCCCATGAGCGCGCTCGCGTTTCTGTGTAGATTGTTAAATTGAACAGCAAAATGTATCGCTATTCGAACTCAAATATGAGATGAAAAAATTAGAAAAGCTTTTAGGTCAAAATCAACTAATTAAGAATCGATAGCGAAGAACATAAAGGAGTTTCTGCTCTGAGATCATAAGTCGAATTCACAAAAGGAATTAGACAATGAATGGTACATTTGTGAGTCCACCGATTATTTGGAAGGATGCTGGAGTTAAAAAAAATGATGTAGCAAATTTTAAGACAGGTGGAATTAACAAGTGGTGTGAAAAAAGAACCTCGCAACAATATGAGAACTTTTACACACAACATCGTTATACAACAACCCGAAAATTTAGGTGAAGCAAAAATTGTATAATTAGTTCAAAAGTCTTTTAAATGCTTATCGATGAGACAGATGTTGCATTAATACTTATATCTAGGCAAATCCAGATAATTTTGGAAGGAAAGCCAAGCTTTTCATGAATACCTAGGAAGTATAAGAATTCATCGATCTTCTTCAATTTAATGCGCTCCCCAGAGGAGATTTATCTGAAAATTGTTTTATTAATACAGGGTGTCCGAGAATTGTTACACAATTCAAATTCATTAATTTTTGAAAACTAATAATGTTCAAACTACGGATTTTTTCAATGAGAGTGCATTTTAAAAAGTTAATTCAGGTAGGTAACACGACGTTTTGGTGGTCCAAGGGGTCGTAAATTACTGTAAATCCAAAATTTGTTTAGAGCCATTATCTGCGAAAATATTAAACGAAAGAAAAAATAAAGGTCAGAAGCATTTGGCTTCTTACTGTGACGGATGCAATCTTACAACAATAAGCGGTGTTTAATGCTTAATTTAATTTTTTTAAATTTTATGACGAGTATGATATATTATATTATATATAATAATCTAAGATATAGGTACCAAAATATAAGTATACTAACTGCTTTCACATATTCTGACTCCCACCAGAGTGAACTTGAATGCTTCTGATATTAGACGAGTCTCATGATCTCGTTAACATTCTTTTGTTGAATACCGTTGCACCAAGAATTCTTTCATTTATAATCAAATCTTCATTTTCTTCATCTTTCATTTATTATTACTTAAGGAGCACTCTTGTCCTTTAAGAAATTATGTTGTGAAATTTATTTGCATGTAGAGCCAAATTAAATCTCAAATTAAGGGTTTCTAATTACAAGTTTTCATTAAAAAATCCATTGCTAGTATTGAAAGAAAAGTTTTAAGTTTAGGAATTAATTAGATGAAAGCAGCAAACAAATTAGGGAAATTTAGCAAAAATGAATCCTTCCAGTCATCCCACTTGAAATTCCCATTCATCGTTATCACCCATTTTAGAAGAAAAAGCAAAAATTGATGCTTTCCGGTATTCTCCCACGCACCTACTTCCGTGCCTGGACAAAATTCGCGTCCCTTCGAATGCAGTAATTACTTTTCTTTCCACGCCTCTCTTTATTCTTAGGTATATGTTTCGAAATTTCAGAACTCCGATGACTGAAAACTTTTCTTCCCTCAGTTTTAAACATGAGACAGCATGATGGAATACCTCGATCCCTCTTGCCACCAGTAAAATATGACGTTATGAGCGAAGCAGGTATTTTTTAGGGCACTTCACAGGTTTCACCTACTTCCTAATTTGGCCGGAAAAATTATTCACCTCGATTGAAAACTTTAATGCAGCAAAAGCAACGGATGTGCTTCTAATTCTTTATCACTTTTGAGAATATACAAACCAAGTTAGGTGAAGATTCTATCTAGTTTTGGAAAATTTGTTTTAAACTTTGAGAATACTTTTCTCCGAAAATTAATAGATCTTCGACTGAACATCAAAAATGTATTATTAATAAAATCTTTGAAAAAAAGTAATGCATTCTGAAGAAAATAAATTTGGAATTTTCATTTTTTGCCCAGAAGCATTTCTCTAATTTGAACTAGAACTAAATCCAAACATTTTAATTTTATCATACGCGAAGTATATAAAGAGAAAGCATTGTAATAGTGGAAATATTTGATCTCACCGTAACTTGCGTTTATGACTGAACAATTACATTTGGTGCAGTGTAATTAACAATTACATTCGGTTTCCTTGTCGAGAATTAACTTGTGACATCCATTTGCTCCTACTTTGGAAGAAATTAGAGGTAACCACAGGTCTCAGACACTGTCAATTCTTGGGAATGTTATCTGCCGGTCGCACAGTGTTTCCGGCAATTATTTGTCCTGGTCATTGGCAAATCCAGGGTTTTGGTCAGGGGGTGCTGAGGTTATAAGAGTTTTGTATCGTCGTGACGTCTCAAAATCATAAATTCTCTATTATCATAAATTCATATATCAGGTGTTTAAACAAGAGCAATCTTCAGAAAAAGCGTAAAAAGCAACTTTAATAATAGGCAAAACAGCAGAAACATAAATCACAAAATAGAAATCACAAACAACCACCGGTCAGTTCGTCATAGATACTCTTAATAATCGAGTCGCACTCCTTTATTTTACTCAAAGATGAAGAACTCTTCAGGACACTTTTAAGCGAAGCAGGACACGAAATACATCAAAAGGTTTTAAAAAATGATTTTTTTTTTGTAAATTTACAAGAAAATAAAATGGTCAGCATCTCCAAAATGCCCACATTTACATTTGGGTCTACTTAGTTTATTAAAACTAAATAAATACGATGGGAAAGGTCCACGATTGTTAAAAAAGTGAATAATCGGTTTATTATGAATCAATAAATTAATATTTACATTAGGAACAAACCCACTGATGCGCTCCGCCGTGGCCGACTCCAACCAAAAGTCATTCCTGAAGTAAATAATATTTTCTTTGCAATTCAATTTGAGAAATAGTAAGGAATAGGAGCGTCCATTAATATACCATCAATAGTAGCCTGTTTAGTGTGATGTTTCGCCAATTCAATCCCTGGATCACCGGTGTGCGCCTTCACGGAGGAGCGACTGACGAGATCCCTAGTTTTGAAAATATTATTTTTGATTATGTTGACAAAATTGGATTTGACCTTGAAGCTTTTTAGTGTTTCAATTAAAGAAAGACTATCTGAGTAAATTTTGACTTTAATGCCGTTTTCCAAGTGCCAACCCACGTCAAAATTAATTGCAGCCAGCTCGGCAAGAAAAACAGTGTCAAACAGATTCAGTTTGAAACAGGAGACTGAAAACAAATCGTTATTTTTGAAAACGCATACCGAGAACTCAACGTTACTATCAACCCTGGATCCATCGGTATAAATTTCAAAATCAACTTGAAAATCCTCCTTAGCCAGATCATAAAAATTCTGGTTAGCCGGGATAATCCTTGATTCCCAATTAAAGTCCAAACTATCAACATTCAAGATATGTTGGTTCTCTTCGAGTCTCAAGATCCAAAGATCAAACTTTACTACCAAAGCCCTAGAGGAGATGTGTAATTGCAACAGGAAAAACTATTTATTAGCATTGGTTTTGATTCAAAAGATATGTGATAATTTAAAAATATCATATGAAGAAAGGCAAAATTTGAAATTTCAACAGGTTTATTATAAATACATAAGTTTGCCCAAAATTTTACAGAAGCAACATCTTTAAAATTCCCATTTAACTAATTTTTTTGTCTCGAAGAAATGAATTATAGGTAAACATATTAAAGTACAACTTAATAATTTACCAAAATTTCGAAGGCAGTACAGGACGGCTTATAAAAAGTTTATTCAAAGCGAAGATTTAATTTCGGAAGTTCCGATTTCTCTTCCGTAATATCTCGTGGGGTCTAAAAATTCCAAGGATCTTGGCCTTGCATCCTTGAGGCATTTTTAAGATGTAGGTCATCTCAACGTATTTCCTTCTTTAATTAGTAGTTTTCTAATTAGAGGCGCTGGGTTCCTTTCTCAAATTTCTTAGTAGAAAATGAAAGTTGTTGCAGAAAGCTATTCAGTTTTTCATAAAAATATTATATTAAACGTGTTAATTTTTAGCTGTGAACTATGAAAAAATATTTTAGTTAATTACAAAGATGAGGAGGAAATAAGCCAAGAGCAGTGAGGTAATTCAGTTTAGCCAGTTTCAAAGCCGTTCGCGTTCTCCTCTAATTCTGACCATTAAAAGTAATTCGTAAATTATGATGCCCTCTTCTTTACAATAGAATCATTTTTCTCTTTTGGAATTTAATTCCCTTCTCATTGGAAAAAAGACATTCCCTCGAATTGCTGGTTGATAAAATGTAGAAGAATCACGATGCATAACAATTAAAGGTACTAACTAAATACATATAATTGTGTAATTAAGACGTATTTAAGTCCATAATGCAATAATTGCGGTATTTTACATTAGTTCTTCTTGAGTATCAAATATAATGTTTTTATCATTCCATTTTATTCAAAAGAAAGACTAGATATGCAGGTAATGTACATAAAATGCTCTCCAATTTTTTCCAATTATAACACTTTAATTAAGAGAGGTTTTATTTAATTAAGAGGCATTTTTTTCTGCATTGAGTTTGCGGAGAACATTTTCTGACTAAAACATTTCTTTCCCATTTTTAATGAAACTACAAAAGAATGCTTTATGCATGTTTGTCATTTATGAGTGTTTTAATTATAACGTGAAGAAACCATGCAAAAAATAATCAATGAACTAATTAAAAGGCATTATTTTTCACGCATATAGTGTCGTTTAGATATTGTCTTTATATTTTTGCAATTTATAATTTTATAAAATTGTTAGCATAAAATTTGTAATTGGAAGCTTAAAGCAAGGATCTTATAAGACTGCCCTTCTAACTTCTAGCCCTTCATAAGCCTAACTTAAGCCCTTCTAATTTCTAGACTACTTTTAGATGACATACTTTCCTATGTAATCTTATTAATTTTGAAAGATTTATTTGATTTTGATTTGATTTTTTTTTCATTCAAATCCAGAGTGTATAAAAATTACTTAGCTTATATTTAAATTACAGAAAACATTTACATGAACTGCGAAACATTTTTTCACGAGTATCAGGTTGAGTGAAAATTCCTTAGCGATTTTTTGTTGTCAAACATATAGATGCGCGCACAAATAAAGAGTATTATCAAATCGCCTTGTTTTATTTCAAAGGAAATGTAATGTTTTAGAAGATAGGGTTTATTGAGATTTATGAATTTTATTCTTTTTCTGTTTATTTTCAGGTGATTTAAATGGAAAGCCAAGTGGAAGAAACTGAGCATTTATAATAGCATCTATTTTTTGCATGTAATCGAAGTATAATGACTGCTGAAGCTACTCTTGGAATTTGCACTGTGCATAGAGAAAGAACATTGTACCATGTACAGCCTAACATTAATTTTTCGCATTTCAACAGAAAAGATAACTTGGAAAAAAAGAACTGTTGACTTTTTCGTCAAACGAACACTAACATTATTTTTAAAAAAAATCAAGTAAATTTGCAAGTTTAAAATAAATTCTAAAATGTTAAATAAATTTGAAAATTTATGATAAATATAAGAAACGTTCAACAATTATTATCCGACTTAACAGAATTTTATAAATTTTAAATTTTGTTCTGTTACCGTTCTATATTTCCAAATAAAGCCGATAACCCAGTCCTCTAAGACCCAAATTATTGTAACATTAGAATAGAATACATGATGCTTTCATTGTACATTATATCAAGGATCCGAAAAGAGCAGAGTAGCTTCCTAAAGAGTAAAGAGTTAACAAATAAAGGACTGTAGCCAAATCTAATCAGCATAAAGTTTGACCTAAATACCTTCAGAATCGGTACTTCGATAGCAAATGAAGCGAAAGTTAAAAAAAGAAAGAAAAACAACCAAAACAGTAAAATAATATGTTTGATCATAAAAATGTGAAATGGTTCCTTCCAAAATTTTAAAGTTGTTATTTACATAAAACGATGCTTTGACTAGAACTGGAGTATAATAAACACATTTTGGTGGTTGTTTACTAAGGGGAAGACAGACCGCACTGTAAGGAGAGAGAATACCATGTTGAACAATGTGCATAGTCCTACTCATATTTCCTATGAACTGTAATTATGTGTAATTTTTATTTTGCTCCAAATAAGCATTTTTCATAAGAATAACGAATTCAGTCTTAGTTTTTGTTAAAAAATAAACTTCTTTTGAATACCTTTACATAATTCATAATGAAGAATTATTTTTAATTAATAAATATATATAGTATTTTTATTATATTTAGTATTTTAATTATTAGATTAGTTTAGATATAGTTTAGTAAATTGGCATTGGATGATCGATGTGTATGTTGTTTCCTTTGTAAAAATAGGTTATAACATTTTTAGTTATTATATATATATTAATAAACAAATATACAAAACTGTTTTTAAAAAAGGAGAGAACGATCAGAAAATAAATAGAACGCTAATATAGATCAAATCAAAGCCACCGCCATTGTTACAAAAGTGAGCTCGAAGGCAGCACGACTTTCGAAGTGTTTTACAGGATTACAAAATAGGAAATTGCAACATCGCAGTGATCTTAAATAGCGAGCTTAAACGGGGAACTTCCCGAAAGTTTTAAGCCGGTTTAATCCGGACAACTTACAGTTAAGGTGACAGTTATTATAATACTAATGCTTAAATTGAAATAATTTCACGAATTAAATTTTAAGAAGAGTTTATAAAACTAGGAAAATGTTAATCTATTACATATATGTATATACAATAATAAATGTTATGTTATGTTCTCTTTTGTTATTTTGGTTTTAATGTTTTTTGTTAATATATATATATCGAAATGCCGAGTTACAAATTTCGCGCCTAAGTCGATCCCTTTCAACGCCGGTCACCATAGAAACCCTCCGCAGCCATCATCACTTCAGTTTCCGATCTTCTGTTACATAAATTTATTCTGACTTTGCTCTAGCTTTTCATCACATCGCACTTTTATTTCTAATTATTCAAAAATCCTCTCTCTGCTTTTTGGTTTGACATTAGGGATGAAAATCAGCTTTTCATGCCTTACGGCGTCACTAATTTCAAGAAAATGTCAAACTCTTTATATTTTAGCAGTTCACATTGATTTCATCCCTTGACGAATCGTCATTGTGCTCTAACTGCGTTTACATTTTATGATTTATACTTTATCTACCAAAGCGTTCTTGCAATTGCAGCGTTTAGCACATTCATTGCGTAGGTGTTGTATCTTTTTTCACACATTTACGGTTTTTTCTATTGTTTTCCATTCGGTACTATTCACATTTTTATCTTTATTCGGATATACTTTAAATTCGCTTTTTCATATCATTTCAAGTTTGATATGTAACTTTGTAATTAATGTTTCGAAAAAAAACAAAATTTTAAAATCACATAAATACAAAAAAAATTAATGGAGAAAGCTATTTCTGCATTCGCGCAAAAGCTGCGTCAACAGAAAAACACTACATCATACAAACAGGAAACAAAAAGACCTACGAAAGGAAGACATTAAACCTGAAAACTATCATCCCAGATAGAATGTACACTTGTAGCGAGTGTGATTTTTCTTGTCATGACAAACTAATGCGGCAACTTTGTAGCAAACTTCCTGCATACTTTTTAAAATTAATTAAAATTAGAAAAAAATTATATGATAACTTAATTGATATCATTGAAACGATAATTTTTTTTAAAATTTTCATATGGTGTAAAACTAAGTTTTGTGCTGTAATATTTTCGGAGATTACTAAGCAAAAAATGCTAAAATTTAACTTAATTTTTAATTAAATAAATTCTATCTAAAATTAAAGAAAAACGGTTCCTAGCCGCATATTGGCACCTTCCAAAGTATGTTTGTGCCAAATTTGCTCTATGTCTAGTGGTAGGTCCTTTAGAGCACCGATACACACACATTCTGCTTTATTATGAGTAGAGATTGGATTTTCGTGAAAAGAAACAAAGGGAGAGATATATTGATGCTTTTTCTACTATTTTCGTGAATGTTAACGAAATAGCATTTTATTGCAGGAAGGACTATGATTTTCTCGACACAAGTTGTATAGAATTTTAACATTCACAATGTGATGTCTGATATACTTTACGGAAAAATTTTTTGAAAAAAATTATGATTTAAGATACTTTTGGTAAAAAATAATATGGCCTATTATTATTATTTATATAAAGTTTTAGCGAATATAATTAGATATTAGTAACTGTTTCATAAGATCTCATTTTTCAATTTTCAAACTGTTTGATTAATCAAAGAGTATGAATTAGAAAAATGTTTTTCGCCAATTGTTTCTGTATATACCATTTCCTTTCTCTCTATATAAAAGAAAAAGGAAATGGAAAAATTGTGATTTTATGTTAAATCTAATAATTTTTATATGAATTTATTTTAAGAGACAAAATTTATATTTATCTTTAATAAAAAATAATGTTCAAAATAATTACAACAATTATTAACATATATATCTATTGGATATGCAAATTTTTATCAATCTTTATGTTTAAACTTCTTAGTGAAAATCAAAAATCAAACTAAAAGAAATCTGCAAAACATATATGTTTAACATTCAGAGACATGTGAGAGTATTGATACGAAAATTGTCCTGTGAGTGTACGGTGAAGACACTCCAACAAGCAGGATAATGGAGAATGACGCTTTATTCTCGAATATTCCGGAAGACACGAAGCATAGATAACATGAAAAAACTAGCAAAAATTCGCAACGCAAACAAACAGCAAATCCCTAATTAACTTTTGGATTGGCGTTAGGTGACCTCTGCACTCTGAAGACAACTTCGTTCAGTTTCTCGACAACAGTATAAGGTCCTTCGCAGTTCTGTGGTGGCTTCGGACTCAGCCCTTTCCGTCGTTTCGGGTTACACACCCAGACTAGATCACACGCCTTGAAATGGTGGTCTGTTACTCCAGAGTTGTAACGAGTCTTCTTTCGTTCCTTGGACAGTTTGATTCGCTCTCTGTCAGACGTCGATACGCTTTCCAAACAGGCCTCCAAATTGTTCAAGTTTTCGTTCGGCTAGGAAGGCGTATCACCCGGTAGTCCAAAGAAGAAAGTCAAAGGGGAATCTCGGAGTTCTATCAGAAATCTTCTCTGTTGAAGTCCATCCAGTCACTGGCTTTCTCTACAATGTGCTTTGTTCTTTCCGGACTCGGCAGGGTTGGCATTTCCTAGACCATTTTTCGACGTCCGCGCGATGTTGGTCCCAGTAAAATCTCTCACGGGTTCTCCGTAAAGTTTTCATGACTCCCATATGTCCTCAACTTGCGCTGTCATGAGTCTCTCGCAGAACTTCTTCAATTCTGCTCTTCTGGAGAATTAGTTGAAATCGACATGAGGTTCCATTATCACTCTCCCACTTACGATAAAGAACACCATCCTTAAGATGTTTGGGGTCCCAAAGAGTCCAGTATCGTTATTTTGGACTCTCCGGAGCGAGTTCTTGCTGAGATGGTCGATCCGCAGTCTTTAGTTTCTTCTCCGTAATTGGTCTTACAGCTGTGCTTTCTGGATCTCACTTGAAGACCTGATATCTTCAGTCGTCAATGTTAACGCTCTGACGAAAATATCTGTTTTCTTTCCGAACTTCTTGTCGGTATTCAAGTCACTTTCACAGAACTCAATATAGGGTCTTCGAGCGAGGGCATCTTCATTTCCGTGAGGAGTTCCCTTGTTCTGATGAAGGTAGATGCACTCTGTTGGCACTCACTTTGTGCATGCCCTTTCTTATTGCAGGACTAACAAGTCATGTTCATGTTTCGTCGGAGAGCATAATCACTTGGGTACTCTCTCTGTACGTGTCCCTTTTTATAGCACTTAAAACAAGTCAAATTTAGATTCCGTTGGAGAGCGTAATCACACCGGCACTCTGTCTGTACGTGTCCCTGTTTATTGCACTTCCAGCAAGTCACGTTCGGATTCCGTCGAGGAACGTTTCCCTTCCCCTTTTGTCTGTCCAATAATTTTTCTATCGCTCGCAATAGGGATTAAAATATTTAATCGTTTTTCTTGCCGGTGTTATCCTCTGTCTTTATTGACATTGCATGCATGCAGATAATCGGAACCGTTTCCGCTGCCTCATACTTCATGCTGTATGCCAGGACCGCTTTCAGATCCGTTAAGTCCATCAGCCTCATGGAAAGTTGCGTGTCTTCGTCTCTGATGGCGTCGACGAATAAACTGACCGCTAAGCTCTCCTGAACATACAGTGGGAATTCGGCGTAGACCAGACTCTTGAGTCGCTCCATATCTGCGGCTAACACCTGAAGATTTTTTGCTGTCTTCTGCCGTCTTGTCTTCAATTCAATCCTACAAAACTGGGTAAGATGGCCGTCTCCATATCGGGATTCCAGAGCTTTCTCGATGGTCTTTAGGTCCGTCAATTTATCAGCTGGTAGTTTCGAAAAACCTGAGTCCCTGATCCTCGAAGAGTGTCCACAAGTTGACTAACTTTCACACGATCCACCCATCCGTTTGTAGAGCTCACAACGTCGAACTGAGTCTTGAAAACAGCCCATGACATTAGCCTATCAATTGAAAAGGGCTTAACTGTTGGTCTTGTGTGTATGAGCTCTAAATTCGCCGGGAAATTGCTTGGTTTGTTCTCATTTGTCTAAGTCTCTTTTCAAAATCCCTGAACTTACCCCTTAACTTCTTCGATCTTCCTTTCAACATCTTGAATATCTTCTTCCATTTTTTATACGCATTTGTTGACATGATCTTTAATTTCTTTGACTTGACTCCCGTAATGTGCTCTAATCTCTCCTTTGTCGGCTCGGATTAAGTCCTTCGTTTCTTCTTGGTATTTTTCCAGCGCTTTCTTCCTGTCCTTTCTTCACTTCTTCATTTCCAGCTTCAATGGATTTTTTCATGTCGGCTAGGAGAGCAAGTAGATCAGCATTATCGCCCATCTTAGTTTGCGATCTCGTGTCCAACATACATAAATCCCACTTCTGACACCAATTGTTACGAAAATTGTCATCTGTGTGTAAGGTGAAAACGCTCCGGCAAGCAGGATAATGGAGAACGGAGCTTTATTCTCGAATATTTCGGAAAACACGAAGCACAGGTAACCGGAAAAACAGCACTTGCACAAATTCGCAACACAAACGAACAGCGAATCACTAATTAATAACAATAACAACACTTGCAGTACCTCACGATGTCTATCAGCTTACTACCTCGCACTTCAGATACAACTCCAAAGAAGATCCCAGTCGATCAACACGTTCCAAGTCCAAAGACGATTCAACACGTTCCAAGTCGATCAAACTGTGATCGACCAGCAACTTTGTGATCTGAGCACGGCGCTATTTATAGTTTCCCCGACTGACCGAAACGTCACATGGAATCATCAGGAGAATTCCGGATCTCGGCTCCTAAATAGAGATATCGTAAAAATTCTAGTATTTTTGAGATCCTATATTTTCTCGCCAAAGTCGCTAAATTTGACACCAAGTTGCCTTAATGGCCGTAAGGTTTGTCGTCAAAGTTGGGGTCAATGGCTCCATTTCTCCGGCATTCCCATAATACCCCTCTAGAACTCTCTTCACAACCATAAGACTAATATTGGTAAGAAGCGACATTTCATGTTCGTAAGAGCATATTCTCACTTCGCAGCAGTTAAAATGCAAAATGAGTTAGAAAACTATTTTTACAAACAAAGCAAATCTTTCAATCAGTTCATTTTATAAAACATCAGATGCTTAAAATTAATAAGACACAAATGGTGCACAATACAAGGTTTCATGGTGAAAACCTCTGAAATTATTTCCTAATATCATCAATATTCCGAATGAATTTCTTCGCTACGTCACAAGCGACATCCAGTTGAGTTTATTTGTTCGCAAGTAAGAACTGACTGCCCGCATTTCCAGAAAATAAGCATTCCAAATATCCATTTAATTAAGTCAAAAGCAGCAAAAGAGAACCAGAACTTCCTACTTTATTTTCGGAAAATTAAACACCGGATATAGCCGTTTAGTGCCTTCTCGCTCAAATAAACTTCCCACGAAATTAAATTCTGAAAAGCAAAGTGGCCTGAAATTAACATGCGATCGTAACCGTACTTGTTTTTCGCTGCTGGTTCTTTGGTTATAATTTCTTCGAAATATCTTTGTTAGACGTAAAAGCGTCATTTTGGATCACAGGAAGGCCATTTAACTCCGAATAGCTTTTACTGTAGTGTACGAGGATTAAATAGGTTGATTGGTACGAAAACGAGACACGGGATATTTTTGAAGTACGGCGGCTCCTTCGGTATAACGCGATATTAATTAACTACAGAAAGTTGCTGGCATTTCAAATCAAAACCTGTTTGGAGAGTTGTTTTATAATAAATATTTAATAGGTATTAGTAAGTAATTTGAAAGGATGAAATTAAGAATTTATTTGCTAGTTATGGCAATTAAAAATGAAAAACGAAAATAAAAAGGATTATTCCTTAGTCAGTGAAGATACCCTTTTTTACGTCAAAGGTTTCCATATTAGAAAGAAAATATCAACCAAGTCCAATTTTTGCAGTTATTACTTATAATATAATTTATTTGCTTATCCAAGTAGTTAACTCGCACAGTTTGTTAACATTCTGTATCAAATGATTTTCATCCTATTGATGTGATTTGAGAAGTATCAATACTTATCTATTCTAATGCAAAACAGCCATTTTGATAGGGAGACAGTGGCCTATTTAGAGTGTTGATTGGCCTTCGTGGCAGTTAAAGTGCACAATGACTTGTTTCGGTGTCTATTATTTTGATTCAAAGTTGAAAACATCGAACAGATAAATTTTGAAGTAGTTTGAAACTGCATTTTCTGATGAACAGTAAATAATTCACAATAAATTTTGAAGTTTAATATTTGTTCTTAATGTGTCCTCAGGAATCAATTGCTAATATGCAATTTCTAGAATTTTAATTTAATTTTGTAAATGAATCATTTAATTTCCATGTCATGAGAAATTTGCACTTTTACTTCTGTTGTACATAAAATTTTCAGTTTTATTTCTTTGTATTATATTGAGACCCAAAATGTCAGTCAGTCAATCCATGGTTGTCATACTGATATAAGTTCTTGAAACTAATATATTTCGTATGGACTGAACAAAAAGTACTGACAAATTAATTGGTACAGAAAAAGAGGCTCTCACTCTGTTGCATTTTTGGATAATACTCAATAATAATATGATGGTACACCATCTGTTCGTTTGCAGAAAGTCGGTCCTCAAAAACTGAACAATACAAATTATATTTTTGGTCCAGGCAAAAATTGGACAGATTAATTGGCGGATGTTTGAAATAAAGTTAGGACACCAAATGTCCTCTCGACGTTTAGTATAAGAAATTAATTTTCACAGTAGAAAGCGTTTCAAGTATTTTGGAATTTTTATAAATGCCGATGTGTTTTTGTTTTCAGAAGAACTCAACCGGAAAAAGTCTAAAATCCATTCCATAGAAATTTCCATCCCTCTTAACTTTGTAATTATGCATGGTAAGGATTATTTCACAGTGACTACTCATATATTGAGCAACAAGACTTCAATTAATTTTTCTATAATCATGAACAATGAATTTATCAGAGTAATAATTCGGTACTGTCATAGAGTCATGCGTTGGTTTAAATTTAAAGGCCAAAAGTTTTTAATTTTTTAATCACGACTAGTAAAATACTGCGTACTATATTCCAGCCCTTTCAGAATTTTTAAATTCTTGAGATGCGGTACTAAACAATGCCACAAAACCGCTAACATATGAGTTGCAACAAACTCCGATAGATATTTCAAAATTTTTCATGTTTGTAATATTTGAGAATGCTTTGTAAATCTAAAATTATATATTTGAAATTAAAGGGCTTATCATCCTTCTAAATCTTACCAGAAAATACGTGTTAGAAGTTGCCCCTCCTACCCTGTATAAACCTACCCATATTTGTACTTCTGGATCCTAGATTATGAACGTCGGCATTATTTCTATTTACACAGTAGCTTTGGTAGTTTGGTGGCAAAATCTCGGCTTTAGAACCACAAAATCAACTGCGTATGCATTTCGTTGGTATGGACTGAACATTCTCAGTATGGTGTAAGTTGCTGGATATGTTGACAACTCAGATACGAGCGTCATAACATGATCATTGTTCAAAATTATTGTTACAAAGCTATAAAGTCGTTTTCCTGAGATCATAATCTTGGCGAGAAACTTGGCACCTAAGAGATAAATTTGGCGACTTTGGCGACAGAAGGAAGTTTCTAGAAGGACCTCGAATTTTCAACCTATTTCTACTGGCTTCATGAACTTTCTGGAGATTACGTCACTTCCTACGTAATCAAGTCACTTCCTGTTGAAAAAGTATAAAAGCAAACTCTCAAGCCAAGAAGAGATGTCGTATTTTGATCAGCAAGCAAGCTGGTGAGCTAACAAGAAGCCTTTGAGCGCTGTGTTGAGATTTAATGGCAATCTCTATTGTGAATTTTTTTCCAAGTGCTGTTTTAATACTTGTGCTACGTTACTTATCTTAGAATATTTGTAAAATAAAGAGCTTTATTTTTTAAATCCTGCTTATTGGACTGCATACACGTACACCCACAAGACGATTTTGTCACATTATAATAGTTCTCTCCATTAGCACTTGTAAAGCCTTAAAATAATTCGTTAATCCAACAAATCCATTAGTCAATTTCGTGCTGCCGTAATAAAATAAAAATTTAAATAGCTTGATAAAATTCATCCATCAACTATGTTCCTCGTTAACGTTATATACAACACCATAATTTCACAAATCTCAGAGTTTCCAAGATGTGTCTAGAGACAGTTTCAGGTGATTGCATCATGCAAACAATGATTTTTGTGCAACCACCTATTATTTTTAAAAATCATTTCATTAAAATTTTTTTACAAGATAGAGACTTTTAGTAGTTCTTTTTGGGGAAAAGAACATTTCGTGATTTAAAAAAACTAGATTAGAAGTTCACAAACATTTTTGATTCTGGGGGCCGTTACTGAATCCAGACTTTTCAGTGATCGAGTGGAACGAGAAATAGTGACAAAAAGAGACTGAAAATTATTTTCTTGTTTCTGTTTTAAAAGCCTAACTTTTTCGCATGAATGAGGGTGCATTTCTTTTAAATGTTTATTAAGTGTTTAACAAAAATATTCTTTGTTAATCCTTTAACTAACACTTAAATATTAGCTGTTAGACGTATACTAATTCTTCTGTGAGTAATTTAAAGTTTTAATAATTAAAAGCTACCAAAGTGCTGAAAGGGTAAGAAAGGAATGTATCACACGAAATCAGAAAAATAATTTTACTTTTCGACGCTATTTTTTTCTTTCACTTTGAAAACATTTTACTTGTGATATTCGCACAAATCAAGACGTTTCTTTGAATCAAGTTAATTATTTTGGTTTCATCTTTTCTAGACAATAGTGATCAAGTGAGACTTTATTAGCAAAATCCAGATTAACATAATTCAACATTACGGAAATATTTTGCACGCGCTCTCGAAGAAAAATCAAATTATCCCTGTTCGTAAGATAAAATCGCGCGACTAAGAACCAATAACAACAAAGCATTTTTCTCCGGCGGTATAACAGAACGAAATTAATGAAGTTAAATGTATTCTGAATAAATAATTACTTCAAAGGAGCACTCTTCAAAAAGAATGTCGACAAGAAAAAAAGATACAGAAGAAGTTCATTCTTTAGGATTTGAAGAAATGCGGTTAACGATTATCGCCATTAATCTTTGAAAGATTTTTCTGCTTTGTAGTGGCGAGAGCGGGTTGCAACAAAAGTAATATTCCTGAGACATGCGACAAAATTTTAGATCAATGTACCGAAACAGATGCTAGTTAGTTTCTAATTTTTCTTTAGAATGAATGATGCGCTGATTTGAATCGATTCCTTTTGATCTCAGAAGTGAAGGAAAAAAAAACTTGACTTTTGAGCTGAACACCTGCATATCTCTGTCTTTTGTTAATAATGTAAAATTCTTTAAAAATTCATTTAATTTTGTAGAAATGGAGTAAAAGTTTGAGACAATTATTTTAAGTAGATATTTACCGAAATATCTATAAAAGGGTTTATTACTATTTTATTCAACTTTTATAATATTTACAATTTTTAAAAAATATTTCCGAATAATGTGACATTATGGATTGATCATAAGTACATATGTTATTGCGATTTTCTCTGATTACTCGTTAATTTTCTAAAACGAAATAACTAAATAATCATAATATGTTTATTGAAATAATGCATAAATTCACAGTTTTCCAATTCCATTAATTGTGGTCAATGCTTAAGTAAAACATAAATTTTATAATCACGTGCTGATCTATTTTGGAATTTTAACCATCAGAAAATGAATTCCCTGTTTATTGTTGAAGAGAGATATGAAATAACTTTCGTTAATCGCAATCATTGGTTAGACTTAAGCTCATGGTAAGTTCTCGAAATTGCGCCAACCGTTAAAATGTTCCTCTAAAGATAGTCAACTTGGAAAACGGCAAAATGAAGTTTCACTTTAGAATTCATATTGGAGGGTGGAAACTGAAATTTTGTGGATTTCCACATGCGGCGAGTTATCGCTTTAAAAAGATTCTGCCATACCTTAGTGCTTATGTATTAGATATTACGACTAACGGAGTTTAACGGCTATTTAGCAAGTGTGTGTTTAGAGAAAACTTGGATTAATTTTCTCGATACATGTGAAATCCTATTTCTAGTAGTTGTAAAAAAGTTTTACCCGCCCGTAAGTAAAGAAATAAATTCTGCTATTGAAACACTGTACTATACAGATGAAATAGATTGTAAATATAAGCCATTTCACACAGAACTATTTTATACATAGCATAATAACATTTTATACAATTAATGGTATACAATTTTTAAAGCAAATTACACAGTGTGTCCACTAAAGTCCTTCTACTCCACATTAGCTTGAGAACGGCGACAACTATTGCCACAAACTCGGTGTCTAAGTATAGTAAAGTGATCATGCGCTACATGGTCAGATCGATTACAGCGCCACCTGGCGACAAAAAAGGAGTTACCGTTCTTATCTCGAAAACGGTACAAGATACGAGACAAAAGCAAATTACAAAATTGTAGAGCGTCTTCGATTTAGTACGAAAAGACACCATGTGTGCATTAATACGAAGAGCAGAACACTTAAAATGCATATTTGTTTGCTCTGAATTTTCGAAACTGTGACGTCTCAAAACAGGCTAAAAAGTGAAAAAACAAATTACTTATCACAAGATAACTTTATTTTTTGTGTTCAAACTGTTCTCCGTTATCCACAACACAGATTTGGGCTCGTGTTTGAATTCCACTAGCAACGCTTTTTACCATATCAATTTGTCCGCTAGCAGAGCTACTGTAATACGTCATCTAAAGTCCTGCAATGTTGGTGTAAAGGTTCATACACCGGCTGTTTGAATTATTTCCAAAGGAAAAAGTATAATGGTGTCATTTAATGCTCGAAAAATAAAATTTTCTCCTTTTGTCCATGTCTAGTGGCATCACAATTTAGGAAAATGCGAACAAACAGATGTGCATTTTAAACGTTCTGCTCTTTGTATTAATGTGCACATGGTGTCTTTTCGTACTAAATCGAAGACGCTCAACAATTTTGTATTTGACTTTTTCCCGTATCTTGTACCGTTTTCGAGATAGGAACGCTAACTCCGTTGTTTGTCGCCAGGTGGCTCTATAACCGATCTCACCGTGTAGCGCATGGTCACTTGACTATACCTAGACACGAAGTTTGTTGCAATAGTTGTCACAGCTCTCAAGTTAATGTGAGGTAGAAGGACTTCAGTGGACACCCTGTATACAAAAATCATCACCGCTGCTAAGTGCATTGCTCACAGTACCATAGAAGCAGATGAAGAAAAAGATATATGACATTTCCACTGCTGAAGTAGGCCAAGCCGAAAGCACATTCTAAAAGTAATTAGGTTGTTTGGAAGAAATTAAAACTAAAGATACTTGTTTGTTATAAATGCTGGTAAAATGAGTAAAATGTGTCCTAATAACTTTTGATCGCTTCTATAAGTCACCGAAATTACATCACTTTCTTCGTCTACGGAAATAATTTTACGGCGCGCCATAAAAATGGTTTACAGAGCACAGGCATCTTCGGGAACTCGGAACTTCTTGTTCCGTCCTTCCTGATTTCTTTTATAGGTAATAAAACATCTGGAGATGCCACCGATCTCTGAATGTGATGGTGAGGATTCATTTAGTACACTTAAAGAAAGCTTGATTGGAAGTATTCTAGAATTTTCCCCATACTTGGCAAGAAAACAGAAATTTATGAATATAAAATAACATATAAATTCAAAATGCAATCCAATATTTATGAATATATAATTTACGTTCAGTTCATTGGAGGGTTCAAAGTTAAAGTGAACCAAGTAGGCGAAAATGGGGTAAAACCGGGTAGCTAAGGTTCGAAGGCCTACTGGAGCTAAAATATAAGACAGAAAGCTTGTCAAATTTTATTAAAATAGTCATTGTTTATCGGAGTACAATATATATTTCCAGGAAAGTTATAGGCATCAATAGTTTTTATATAAAAACCCAACCAGTTAAA